>JAVQJZ010180395.1:0-10817 GCA_036025355.1 Leiopotherapon unicolor | reverse complement strand
AATTAAAAAGTGGGTTTTGAAGTTACAGTTTGATGATCAACATAAATCAATATAAATCTGAAAAGACGAGTTTTGGGAGTCTGTATGTTGCAGTGTGATGTTTCTCACAGAACATTTTGAGTAACAAATAACAAGAAAAGAAGCATTTAATTGGAGATGTTCAAAATAATGCTCTTCTCTGTTGTATTACACGTGTTTAATGTCCAATGTGCTCCGTGTCTTTCAGAGATCATGGGAGGCTGTTGACATCCGACTTGGCCGCTTGCTAAAGGAAACACATTAGAGTAGCCTGAAGACGCCGGTTGGTGCACAGCAGGTCCAAACATGGCCGCCCACCGAATCAGAGCCACCACCACCACCAACAACGCTTCCCTCCCACGCTGCAAGTCCGAGGGGACGCTCATCGATCTGAGCGACGGCGTCTCGGAAGCCAGTCTGACCGATGTCAAAGGTCAGCAGTTCAAACTGAAAAAAGCATTTGATGGTTTTTATTTTCTTATGATGTCCAAAAGATGTGAGTCACGTTTGTGTCATGAAAGTGTACAAAGAAATGTTTATTTGTCTTGTAAAAGGTGAAAAGTTAAAGCTTCTGATTTAATTTCTAACTTTGGTGTTGCACTGAAGAGAAGCTGAGAAAAGACGTTTGATTTGTTTTCGTTGTTGGTGAATTATTAAGGCGTCTCTGGCTGGAGAGGCGAAATTTCCTTTGAGGAACACAAACAGCCGGAGCAGATGAATTAGTGAACAGACATTCAGTTTCCCCGTCTGTCCTGAAACAGATGAAGTGGATGTCTGTGCTCGGCTCAGTCGAAGCATCTGGCAGTGACAGTCCATAGCTGCATGGGATAGCCTGTGTGTTAAAGGTGGATGATGATAAAGTCCTTGTAAGCTTTGCAGTTTTTTTTTTTCTTCTTATCGACTGGTTTACACATTCGGCCGTGTTTTTGTTCTATTCTGTTTGTGCCAGAAATACATATTTATAAGGTCCATTCAGTTTAATACATTTTTAATTACATTACCCAAACATTCACCCAAGATTCAGCCCATGGATCTAATCTGGAGACACTGAAATGAGCTAAATACAATTTATAGACTATACTTGAAAGATGCAATAATGCCAAATATTGTTACTGCAAATTTGATCTTTAGGTTGGATCCTCCAACTCTACCTGACATTGCTTTGTTTTTTTTTCAGTGCCTTCTCCCAGTGCCTTACGACTGGACGCGACCGCCTCCTTCGGCACTGCCAGGGAAGTCGTGGCCATTAAGGACTACTGCCCATCCAGCTTCACCACCCTGAAGTTCTCCAAAGGAGACCGCCTCTACGTTCTGGACTCGTCAGGAGGAGAGTGGTGGTACGCCCACAACAACACAGAGATGGGCTACATCCCTGCAGCGTATGTGGAGCCCATCAACTACAGAGACTCGTCTTTCAGCGACAGCGGGATGATCGACACTGTGGGAGACTATAATGAGGAGGCAGCCAAAGAGATGGACCTTCTAGGAGAGTGGTCAGGGGTGATTCTGAAACCAACCACCTTCCAAAACGGAAATCCTTTTGCAACAACCCATACCTCTACAAACCCTTTCCTAAATGGGGGTCCTCAGAGCTCACTTGATCAGAACAGTAATGAGAAATCAGTTGACCTCCTCCTGTTTGATACGCTCACTCCATCAGTGCCCAACTCCACCAGCAGCAACGCCGACAACAGCGGCGCTGGTGTTTTTAACTTGAACCCTCTCAGTCCCACTGTAGGGGTGGGGCAAACGTTGCGCAGGGACAACCCGTTTTTCAGAAGCAAACGCTCCTACAGTCTGTCAGAGCTGTCCATACTGCAGGCTCAGTCCGACGCCCCTCAGGCCTCCACCAGTTTCTTTGGAGGTCTGAAGGCTCCGGCTCCAGAGCAGTTCCAGAGCAGGGAGGATTTCCGGACAGCGTGGCTCACCCACCGCAAACTAGCAAGGTCCTGCCATGACTTGGACTCACTGGGTCAGAACCCCGGCTGGGGCCAAACGCAGCCAGTGGAGACCAACATCGTCTGTCGGCTGGACAGCACAGGAGGGGCCGTCCAGCTTCCAGACACCAACATCAGCATCCACATACCCGAAGGTCACGTGGCCCCGGGGGACACCCAGCAGATCTCGATCAAAGCTCTGCTTGACCCGCCACTCGAGCTGAACAACGACCGCTGCACCACCGTCAGCCCTGTGGTGGAGATCAAACTCAGCAACATGGAGACCAAAACCACCGTCACGCTGGAGATGAAAGTGTCTGTTGTGGTGAAAATGGAGAGCAGGGAGACGACAGAAGTCTTGTGCGTCCGGAGTGATTGTAAAGAGGGGCCGTACACTCCCATTCCTCAGGCGTACATGTATGGAGACACAGTCCAGGTGTGTCTGGATAACCTTGAACCCTGCATGTATGTGTGTGTTGTGGCTCAGTCCCAGTCCATATCTCCAGACTCCACAGTTTGGGAGCATGTGGTTAAAAAGATCACCTTAGGAGTGTATGGTCCCAAACATATTCACCCGTCCTTCAAGACAGTCGTGGCGATGTTTGGCCACGACTGTGCTCCAAAGACTTTATTGGTGAGTGAAGTAGGCAAACAGGTGCAGTCTGCACCGTCAGTAGTGCTGCAGCTTTGGGGTAAACACCAGTTTGTTTTGTCCAAACCCCAGGACCTCCGAGTCGGAGTTTACTCCAACATGGCCAACTACGAGGTAAAGGCCGGTGACCAGGCCAGAGTGGTCCGCGGCTTCCAGGTTAAACTAGGCAAAGTCAGCAGGCTCGTCTACATCATCGCCTCGCGCAACACTGAAGATGTTTCTGATTTCACCTTAAGAATCCAGGTCAAAGACGACCAAGATTGTATACTGGCTCAGTTCTGTGTCCAGACCCCAACACCGCCACCCAAAGCCGGCCCAAAGACATCTGTCCAACGGCGCTTCCTGAAGAAGAAGGAAGTGGGCAAGATAGTGTTGTCTCCTCTTGCCATCGCCACCAAGTACCCCGTTTTTCAGGACAGGAGAATAAATAACCTGAAGTTTGGAAAATTAATCAAAACTGTCATCCGACAAACAAAAAATCAGTACCTGCTTGAGTACAAGAAAGGAGACTTTGTGGCTCTTTTGAGTGAAGAGAAGATCAAGCTGAAGGGCCAGTTATGGACAAAAGAATGGTACATTGGATATTATCAGGGCAAAATGGGATTTGTTCATGCAAAGAACGTGCTAGTGGTTGGCAAAGTGAAGCCCATTTACTTCAGTGGGCCCGACCTCACCACCTCATTGTTGCTGGAGCAGATACTGAAGCCCTGCAAGTTCCTCACCTACATCTACGCCTCCGTAAGAACTATACTGATGGAGAACATCGGCAACTGGCGAGCATTCGCAGATGCCCTCGGATACGTGAACCTGCCTTTGACCCACTTCTGTCGCGCTGAGCTGGACAGCGAACCCGAGAGAGTCGCCTCAGTGCTGGAGAAGCTGAAGGAGGACTGCAACAATGCAGAGAGCAAAGAGCGGAAGTCCTTCCAGAAAGAGCTCCTGACCGTAAGTTACAGCCTTGGCATCCTCCTCTGTTGCAGTGACTTAGCATTTTCTCAGAGTCGTTAATTTGATCAAATGCAAATAGTCCCTTCCTGTTTTAAATATTGAGTCTTAGTTGCATTTTTTGTCTTTCATGGGTCCAAGTGAAGGGTCATTTCTGTCTGTACGCTCCCGGTAGATTTCTCTGTCAGAGCACAATTCTTCCTTCCTCCAGTTATCTGCCCACAGCTGCTTCAGGCTTTTGGCTTCAGGCTGTGGTAGAGTCTGTTAATTCTGCCGGGAGGGCAGTCGATAACTGCTGTGTAGGCACTGAGGGCTAATCGGGATCTGAGGAGCTGTGAAGAGCAGCAGAATGCTGTAACTCAAGCAACAGAGACTCATAAGAGAGTTAATGTGCAATGTGTGTACAGTATGCTGATCTTATAAAGCCAATTGATTGCTCAGGCGGCTGTGATGATTTTATGTCTTTATGTTCATATGAATCAAAGCCCTCAGGGGGGGACTCCTGTGTTTGTTTTAAAAATGAAACCAGACAAATTTTGTGTGTTAATGTCGTAATGTTACTGCATGTATCCACAGGTGTTTGTCCTTCATAGACTGACAGTAAATTCAGAGCGTAACTCCTCTTTTCATACAACGAGGATAAAATAGTGGATGTCCCAGAAAGAGTTGTGCTTAAATTAGAATATCAGATGGCCGTTAGTCGGGATTTTACAGAATAAAAGAACAGATGTGTCTGCAGCAGATGAAGAGGCTTGTTCAGGCCTCCTGCTTTTTGTTTTCAGCGGATTCAGCTTTTCTTCAAAGAGAGCAAAATGCTGAGCTGTGTTCACTGTAAATGTGCAAAGCAACTTAGTTGTGCATCTTCTGTCACGGAAATTTGGATTTTCAGTGTCGCCCGGGGCCGTCCGAGTACCGAATCTCATCCTAGGATGCCTTCATCATATCGAGTCTGACTTATGATTATGGCCAAATGCTCCATTAAAACTTTCATTTTTATGTTTCTATGTTTAAAATACTACAGAGGGCTCAGAGTGGCGTTAAGCCTCCAGCTGCTTTGTTTCACTTTGTCTGTCTGTCAGCACATTATCCTGCTGCGAGTCTGTCAGAGGTTATGGACGTACTACAGCTGAAGTAACACGGAGCAGAAACACTGTAATTTACGCAAAGTTGTAAACACTAGTTAGACCCATTTATAGACGGAGGAACTGCAGTATGGAAAAGAACATAATAAAAGGTGGTGAATGAAAATATGCCCTTTGAGGCAGTCAGTACTGTACAATTCATTTCTGAATATAGGCCTGTTTTTCTGTTCCTTCTGTCAGGATTTCACCTAAACTACTGGTTACTGTGGGACAATCAAAGCACGCAGCAATCCAGCAAATTTGAAATCACGAAGGCTTTTTGTTTAACCGACACAAATATGCTGTTTGTGCTGCGTGCAAACATCAGATGTTTGTTTTCGGTCTTCGGAAAAGTGGATTTTGTTGCGTGTGTGTGGGCCCGAGAGTGACGCTGAGTGAGTCCAAAGACTGTCAGATGAAATCCTCATCTTCCTCTCCTCCTGCAAATAAACAGTTTTGTATGTCACAGAAGACGATCTCTTATGATTTGCTGCTTTTGACGTGGACAGAGGGCTATTTTTAGAAGAAAGAGAAGCAAATCAAAAGCACTGTGGTCCAAGCGGAGAGTCTCCTTTGTGCTCGAGTGTCTGAATCCTCTCTGGTCTGCTTTGATTGTTGCTGGAGAAAGAGGCTGTCAGCAGTGTTTGCACACACAAATAGTGTTTTTGTTACAAATATAGATTTTTCATTTCTCTCTGCTCTGTATTAAATTGCTTTTCACGCTGGTCACTGTCGCCTTTGTATTTATGTCAAAACATAAAAAAATACTGAATATCTGAAAGTCCAAACCAAGATGATAGTCAGTTGAGTACCTTAATTACAGAAGCAGATGAGTCGTATAAACCAAAGACAGAAATGTGAAGTGGACCATCAGATTTTGCAGCGTTAGATGTTACTTTTTGATGAGACTCAGTGTGTGATTTTAGCTCTGGGTGATTATTAATGATGTGCTGAAATAATGATTACGTTTTCACAGGAATAACATACGCCAACAGATTATTAGCAGCAGGCAGTAACAAGCCCGAGGTGTCAGAGTGAACCTCAGGACCACAGGTCGAGATTTATCTTTGTGTGACGCCGTGCCAGCTGCCTGATGGCTCGATGCTTCTCGTGATTTAAAACAAGGGAGAAGAAAATGTGTGGAAACTGAACATGAGGAAACACAGAGCACAGTCACTGTTAACTCTGTAGGCCATTATTATTACTAATATTATTATTACACCTATTAAAACCATTATTTGTCCGTATAATATGTATTATTTGGGAGATTTTCTCCCTTAATTAGACAGAGACAGAAGCTAGCTGACAGGAAATGAAGTGAGAGAGATAAGGAGGGGAGGAAGTGTTTGAAAGGTCACGGCCGGACTTGAACTGGGGATGTTGAAATTAAATGGTCACTGTCTTAAACCCCATCTGCCCGTTAACCCGTCAACACAAAAGTCTCTGTCAACGTCTCTCAGTCTCCAATTTTAATTTTGTCTTAAGCGTGTGAACATTTGAGCAGCGTGTCTCTCTTGAAAAACCGCAGAGTGAGTGTGTGTTTGTGTCAGCATTATGTGTGTTAACAGGGCGGTGTGAGATTAAGCAGATGGTGTTATTGTAGCTTGTTCACCTTAGTGGTTGTTTTCTCTGCATTATGTGTCAAATCACGTTTAGTCTGGAAGGAATTTTCATTATAAACACTTTGTCGTCGATCTGCTGCAAGCGTGTGATGTATGTGATGTATGTGATGTATGTCGCAGCTGATGTGAGTCTTGTTTGTTTGTGAGGAGGTTGTGTTGTTGTCAGCGGATGATGGAAAGCATCCAGGTTGTGTCTGTGGGATCTCAGGCCTGCAGATGTTTCCTGCTTCATTGTTCAGAAACTAAACAGAAGCTCCAGTTGTGGACCTGCAGGCGCCTGCAGTCCGAACGAGTTCCCCCGTCCTTCCCATAATCCCCCTTGACCCAGACCTCCTCTTCACTTCACTTCCACTGTCACAGTTGTTTTGGTTGGTTGGTTACACAACAGGTAGTGATTTCTGTTATCTGTCAGCGTGCAGCAGCTCCACACCGACGCGTTCAACACTTCACTTCTTTAATACTTATTATAACTCACAAATTCATTTCACTGAGTTAATCTGTGGTTTAAACATGAAAATCTGTCACAGTGTGAGAACATATTTCCTTCAGGAGGTGGTGGAGACTTTATGACTCACATTCAGGTGACACAAACATGACAAATAAAAGATCACGTCGCTGCGGAAACAAGCAGCTGTTTGCTCACAAGTTCAACATTTCAAATAAAGCAGTAAAAGGTGATGATGTGTCATTGATTAAAACAGCCTTTACTGGAGGAGTGAAAGAAAGAAAAATCTCCCTCCATACAAAAAAAGAAGAGTTTAGATGTGAAGAGGTGAGAATGACACCAGCTCTCATTAGATTTTAAACGTGAGGTAATTATATAATATCAGCGAAACATCGTGAAATGAGTCTGGACAAGCCGTCACAGGTCGTCTCTCGCTCTCTTAAGCTGCTGCAGACATCCTAAGGAGAAATAAAAAATGCAGAACACAAAGTAATCCACCCCGTCTCTGCTGCCTCTCCCTCACGTTAATGAACGTTCAGGTTTTACAGTAAAACGAACTCTGTTGTTTGCTTCATAATTGACCCAGCAGTAGTAGTATTTACATTTTCTCATTAAAAAGCCTGAGAGTAAACAAATGTGTGAATATATTTCACGTTTCTCTGAGACAAACAGCTGAATTTCACTCTGTTTTCCACAGAAAAGGAAGACCAAAGAATAAAAAGGTTCTGCTGTTGATTTTTCAGATATACATTTAAATTATTTAGAGGCTTGTTCATTCTGTAGCATTTTATGATGATATAACAGTGTTTTTAGACGTTTTTTTTTTAGAGATAAAAGAGTATTTTTATCCAGTATCTTCTCTTCTTTTCATGTCTGGTAATGGATGGGACACTGGCTGTCAGTGTTCAGTTCATTTATACTTTGTCTGTCACGACTGAAGAGCTCTTCTCCTGCAGCTCGCTGATCCCACTGCAGATTCCAAAACATCTCGAAGCACGAGACCACAGAGGTGCAGCCTTTTGTTGTATCTCGGTGCTAAAAGGGGATTTTCATTTCAAAGCTTTCACTCAGCTCTGCAGCCGAGCGTCTGACCCTCTTGAATTATTTGCTGTGAGATCAGCGTGGCAGGTAGAGCCTGAGAATAACAACAACATCCTATTTCTGGAGCTGAGCAGCGGAGCGCCAACCAGGCCCATTATGTGCGATTAGCTCTCTGCTTTGCCATTTTTGTACACGAATCGAGATTTTTCTTCCCCCTCCATCTCCGGCCTCCTTCCTCTTTTTTCCTGCACTTCCTCCTCTCCCCTCCTTCAGCGACTGGGTGTGGCAAGCTGCTGCTTTTGGAATAAGTGAACAACAGCCTGCTCACCCTCTAGAGACGCTGGCCTTGTTTGGGAATGTGAGAGCTATTTCAGAGCCAGTTTATGAAGAAAGAGGAGCTCGAGTGTGCAAAAGAGTAAAAAAAAACAGCACCCACAGTCTTTATTGTCTCCCCAAGTTTTAGTTCTGAGGTTGAGGTTTGTTTACAAAAAGGTTAAGAGTCAAGAAAGCAGATTTAAAGGAAAATGAAGAGGAAAAAAATGAAATTGCAGAGCCACAGTGCGGTTAAGATGGAGTGTAAAGGCCGCAAATGGGAAAGGTGGAGGAAGTCAGATGGAAAATGAAGATGGGATAGAAAAATAATAAAGAGGAGATTGAAGTGGAGAGATTGAGTGTCAGATTTGTGGCTGAGAGGAAAAACAGAAACGAGACGATGGAAGAAACAACTCATTGATCAGAAAGCTCACTGTTGGTTTTATCGGAGGTTTAGTGGAGCTGTTTTCTTCTAATGCAAAAGCAGAAGGAGTGAGTGTGTGTGTGTGTGTGTGTGTGTGTGTTTTGGTGTGCAGCGACAGACATGATTGAGGCGGCCGCTCCGTTTCCACATCAACGTTATCTCTGAAAATGTGTCTGCAGGAATTTTCTTCTCGTTTTGACAAGCAGATGATTTATGCAGCGGGGGGAGCTGCGGGGCTCCACAGCTCCGATCGCTGAGCTGGTGAAACAAACTCTGTGGCATTTAACTGAAGCACACACACACACACACACACACACACACACACACACACGGAGAGTCCAGTAACCCGTACACATAGACCAGCTGACATTTTAAAGAAACGTCCTCTTTCTCTGTGTATTGTTGCATGGAAGCCGTCTGATCTGCAGTAATGACTCTGCACCCGGCTCCGTCTACCGCAGTGCAATTATTAGTTTAAAATCATGCTGGAGACTCACAGGGCACGACGCTCCGTGATAAATACTTTACAACACGCCATCAAAAATTTACAGCAGCCCGAATGTTTCCGAGCAGTAAGACGTGCCAGGAAAAGTGCAGCTTTACAAAACTTCTTAAAGCTCTGAGCAGTGAACTTAGACTGTGGTACACTAAAAAAACACAGCATTGAAAATCATCATCTCCTGTTCTGAGTGTGATACACTGGGGCAAAAAAGTATTTAGTCAGCCACTAATTGTGCAAGTTCTCCCACTTAAAAAGATGAGAGGTCTGTAATTTTCATCAGAGGTACACTTCAACGATGAGAGACAGAACGAGGGGAAAGAATCCAGGAAATCACATTGTAGGATTTTTAATGAATAAAAAAGAAGTATTTGGTCACCTACAAACAAGCGTGATTTCTGGCTCTCACACACCTGTAACTTCTTTAAGAGGCTCCTCAGTCCTCCACTCGTTACCTGTATTAATGACACCTGTTTGAAGTCGTCAGTATAAAAGACACCTTTCCACAACAGTCAGACTCCAAACTCCACTGTGGCCAAGAAAACTTCCCAGACAGTTCAGGACAATGTTTCTGTGAGGGGGAGGGATCAGGTTCACATTAGACCAGCAATTAAATGAGATCTGGAGAATAAATGGGCTGCTAAGAACAAAAAAAAAGGCTCTGGGGAGGTGATGCTGGAGGAATTATTGATCGAGACGGCTCTTATAATGGAGGAGTTTGATGCTTTTATATGCTAATGCCGCCAACACTAAGTGAAGAGTCACATTCAGAAACACTTGATCACCCGAGACGAGGCTTTCCGGTGATTTCTGGCCCGCAGGCGTCGACACAGCTCACCTGTTCAGGCTCACTTTGTCCTCACAATTAAAACCTTTCAGACAAATGAGAAAGAAGGTGGCGTGTTGGTCTGAGGATGAAGCTCACTCTGCTCCTGGCAAACAAAAGCTTTCATATGAAGAATACAAACTACGACAGAGCAGAGGGCGAGCGGCTCCTTAAAACCTGCAGATATCGATCAGATCAGTGAATCTGTTCCTGGTGTTCCTCTTTTTAAGAAACTACCACATCCATGAAGTCGCAGTAAACCTCTCTGATTCAGCATCTCATCTCATGTTTAACTTCTTTTACTTTCGTGCCAACAGTTAAATTAGCAGATCAATACTGCGATTGATCGTATCAGCGCGGTGACTTCCTCTTTCCTCCGTGAAGTCACCGCGCCCGGCCATAAATAACCCCTCCCAGATATGATCGAGCTTTAGAGGCGCTGTTATGGCGATTTTGTGACCTTTTGTGACTCCTTCTCCTGCTACTTCCTGTCTTTATGCTAAGCTAAGCTAACCACATCCTGTTTCATATTTTCATTGTCGACATGAGAGTTGGTTCTTTGGGTTTATTTACTGTTCAAATATTTACTCAGTTATCAGTCCAATTGTATATATATTTAACTTTTGAGTACACAAAGCAGCTCTCGTCCAGCGACAGGCTGAACCCCCGCAGTAAGACAGGAAGTGATCCCCTTTATTTTGGTAGGGATTTCCCCTCCTTGTTGTCCAGCGAGGAAACAGGTGTTTGTGAGAGCTTTATCTGCTTCCTCTCCTCAGCCTCCACGACGACCACAAACAAACAAACAACCTGCGCCGCCGTCACTGAAGCTGCACGATTCGTCCAAAAGTGTCTCAACTTTTTTTTTTTTTTTTCAATCTAACTTGGCTGCAGCTCAGCCGGCGTCTGATTGGCCGAGAGTCGCTGTTATCTCATCCTCTGGTCTCGTCTCGGCCTGAGAGAAGCTGCTGCAGCATG
>JAVQJZ010180382.1:0-13687 GCA_036025355.1 Leiopotherapon unicolor | reverse complement strand
ACAACACGTTAAAACTGATCAAACATCAGAGCGGTCTTCATCACATCCTCTTCATCAACAACGACCGAAGCTGACGCTGCTTCAGCAGCTCGAGGAGACCGATCCCGAGCTCACACACTCTCTCAAACATGTTGACCTGTTTGTTCTGTCAGGTGGTCTGTCAGGGTGTCACCTTCACAGCTCCATGTCTTCCTCTGCAGCTCTGACAGGGTCTGGTTCAGGTCCTGCAGCTGGTCCTGGATCAGAGGAAGCTCCACCTGCATGATGCCACTCACCACCTGAAGGGAGCGCAGTCTGTCACATGACCTTCATCTTCAGCTGGAGAAGGTGTGTGTGTTTGTGTGTTGGTGTACCTGGTTGTAGCAGGACACCATGTGACTCAGCCTCAGGTAGCTCTGTGTGATGTCATCTCTGCAGGTGAAGAGCTGGGCAGTGTGTGGGCGGAGCTCCACATTTGTCTCTCTCCTCACATACCTCAGCCCCCTTAGGACCGCCTCCAGCTGGACACACACACACACACACACACACACACCATAAACTCGACTCTTGTCCCCAGTTAGTTGGTCTGAAGTGTGTTAGTGTGGCGTAGCGTTGGCCTGTGAGTCCTGGAGACCAGTTTTAGTTACAGCACATCACATGAGCTTCCATCATACCTGTTAACAGCAGCAGACAGGTGAACATCCTTTATACAAAGCCCACCTTGTGGCTGCAGTTTACTCCCAGCAGGCCTTGCTGTGTTTGTTGTATCAGAGGCTGGTCCAGGAGGAAGCCACAGTCTGAGTCCAGCTGACTGCTCCACTCAGACTTCACTCGGCCTCTGAAGTCCTGCAGGAGATCCAATATCTGCTTCAACTTCTGCAGAACCAGCTGGGATTCACCTGAGTCGACACACCTGAACACAACACAGAGGTCAGTGACGTCCAGGAGCTGCTGTGCAGGCTGAAGTGCTCCGAGCTCTTACAGGTGCTGAACAGTCCTGAAGTTGTTCAGAGCGTCTTCAGCTCTCAGTCTGAGCTCTCGAGTCCAGCAGAGTCCAGCTGCAGCAGGAGGCATGAACCTGCTGAATGTTTCTGACTTCTCCCTCTGACTGTGGAACAGCTGCTCAGTCTGATCCAGCTCCACCAGGACCAGGTCCAGCAGTCGGGCCAGTTGAGGACGCAGCTGGTCTCGGATCAGACGACGGTCCAGGACGAACCCGAACATTTTCACCAGCTGAAACACAGAGCGGATCAGACCAGAGCTCATCTCCCTGCAGCTGCTGGAGTATCGGCTTGTACCTTTGCTGCAGAGGAGGAGACGCAGCAGTCCTCAAAGGCTCTGCTGAGGACCGACACCAGACGCCTCTCCAGGTCCGCCACCTGAACCTGAAACTGATCCCGGTGCAGCTCAAATCTCTGACAGAGAGGAAGAGAGGGAGGAGTCACACTCAGCTCAGGGTCAAACAGGAAGTATCTCACACATCAGCCCACTGTCACCTGGTCGTCGGGGTCGGTGGGGTCGCAGTTACAGTCAGACAGGGCCGTCACATGACTCAGGAAGTCCTGATACACATCCTGGAGCACATCAGTCCACATCCTGCCGCTGACACCAGAAAGCACCGTCTGATCCAACTGATACAGCTGCAGACTGACACACAACACCTCCTGCAGGGGAGAGAGGAGATGACAACTACAGGATGTCATCAGCAAGTCCACCTGTGGGAGGCGCTGCAGCTGCAGCACGATGTTTGATTGAAATCAGTGCTCATCTGCAGATTGTTCTTGATTCATCACTAGTATTCAAAAGCTTCAAAGAGTCAGGTTTTCAGATGTCAGGAATACATTCAGTTTACTATCATGTGGAGCAGTGCAGGTGTGTGTGTATGTGTGTGTGTGTGCCTGGATGCTCTGCAGACGGGTCAGGAAGTTGTCCAGGTGGAAGAAGATCAGCTGTGCAGGAAAGTCCCAGCTCAGTGTGAATTGGTCCTGCAGCAGGTAGAACAGGAGGTCAGTAGGATGAATAAAAACTACGCTACCCATGAGCCTCAGCGGCACACATAACATGGTTTCACAGCAGGGGTGCATCCAATGTTAATTGCTGTAGGTTTCCTTCACTTGTGTCCTTTCCCCTCCAGCCAGGGATGCAGGAGAAACGTTAGGAAACCAATCAATGATAGAGAAAACGTTTCCTGCTGACTTTAGCTGAAAATATAATAAAAGTTCACGAAGGAAAAGATTATGAGAAGAAAAGTTCAAAGTTAACGATATGAAGAGTTTCATCAGTTATCTGAGTGAAAGTGTGAAGATGACGCGAGGATCAGTTCAGTCTGATCAGCTCTGTCACAGCGTCAACACACCGATCTCACAGCTGTTCTCTGAGGTTCGCCTGTGTGAGGTCATGAGAGGAGCGGTTTCCTGCTCCTGTCCTCACCTGTACCTGTCGGCTGATGACTCACCCGTCAGGTGTTCAACTGTACCTGCTTCTGGTCCTGTGGCTCCGGCGGGGCCCTGCACCGGCTGTAAGCATCTCTGAGGGTCTGCAGGGTCCAGATCACCCACCTGACATCACCCAAGACTGGACCAGGACCTGACACCAGGCTACGCATCACTTCCTCCCCACGCAGGAACTCCCTGCTCTGCAGCAGCACACGATAAAGGATTACACACACAACAAACAGAGAGACACACACTCTTCCTGTGTGTTGTGTTGCGTGAGTGTGTGTGTGTTACCTTCTGTATAAAGAGGTTGCAGATCTCCTGCAGCAGGACGACCATCCTGCAGGGTTTACAGTAAAACTCAGATCTGATCCAAACCAGACGAACCTCGTCCATCACAGCTGCCATGTTGTCCCCGAGCTGTCAGCCATGCAGTGATGATGTCACATGGTGATGATGTCATACAGGAAAGCAGCCTCATTAATAACTGTTGTTCACTTCATATCATCAACATCAAACCAGCAGAGTTTTCTGACCCACAATTTTAACATAAAAGCTAAATCTCAGATTCTGCTGAATATTTCTTCAGTACCGTGTTTCCACCCCCATGAAACAATCTGCTGTAAACAGATAAACGGTGCTGTGTGACGGATGAACAAGCTCTGCTGCAGGACGACTGGTGAGGACGGAGGAGCGATTGAGTGTTCAGCTTCACTTCTTTACATATTTCTACACACAATCACAAAAACTAGTTGGCCCAGAGTGACCAAAACAAAAGTAAAACAGTGGTGCCTTGACTTACGAGTTTAATTCGTTCCGTGACAGAGCTCCTAACTTAGAGAGACTTTACACCTTTAAATACTCAGAGACTTCTCGTTAGAAATCTGACAGGACTCTTTTGGATTCGTGTCAAAGTGGAGAAAACAGCAGGCCAAACGTATCACAGAGAGAACGAGAGGAAGGTGAGGAGCCTCCTGACAGACAGCTCCTATGTTTCTGTTTGTTTACGTTTGTTTACGTGTTTGTTTGTTTGTGTTTGTTTGTTTATTTGTCTTTATTTGTGTTCATGTGTTTCTGTTTGTTTATGTGTATGTGTTTGTGTGTTTTTGTGTGTTTGTTTGTTTGTTTATGTATTTCTGTTTATTTATGTGTTTGTTTATGTGACAGCTCAGCTACCTCCTCGTACTCCATCTGCTCCACCTCCTCCAGCTTCTCCTGTAGATGCTTCAGGTTCAGAGTCACGTCTTCAGCCTCCTTCAGACCTGAGAGGACGTCAGAGAGGTCAGAGGTCAGAGGTCAGGTTCAGAGTGTGAAGGGGTCATTTCACAGATGGATTACTCCACCTTTGTGGACATCTGCGTAAATGTTCCTCAGCGTGGACCAGTAGACGCTCTCCGCCCGCCGCACGATGGCCGCCACCTGCTGAGCTCTGCGGCTCATCAGCTGAACAAACAGCGAGAAAAGCACAGAGGTCACTTCCTGCACTAAAACACACTACGAGTCCTGTTAGCGTGTAAACGCTGACCCAGTGAACAGAGTCCCGGTTCAAACGCTGAGCAGGCTGCAGGCTAACGCAGCGAGAAATAAACTGCAACCTGCTGCTGGATGGAGCGCAGGTTGTTCAGTCTGCTCTTCCAGAAGTTAAACTCCTCCGACGGAAGCGGCTTCTGTCCGTCCAGAACAGGCTGAGACGAGTCCTGCTGCAGGAACTCGGACACGAGCTCCGCCCACTCTATGATGGTCGAATCGCAGGCGTGGAGGAGCTTCACGTCCGACAACTTCCTGTTCGAGGAGGAGAGAGAGACGATGATGAAACTGAACCTAAAAGCCTCGCAGTGACGACGACAGAGAGAGTCTGTCCTACCGCCCCTCAGCGTCGTCATGGAGACCTCCATCATGGCCGGCGTCGTCATGGAGACCTCCATCATGGCCGGCGTCGTCATGGAGACCTCCATCATGTCCGGCGTCGTCATGGAGACCTCCATCATGTCCGGCGTCGTCATGGAGACCTCCATCATGGCTGGCGTCGTCATGGAGACCTCCATCATGTCCGGCGTCGTCATGGAGACCTCCATCATGGACGGCGTCGTCATGGAGACCTCCATCATGGACGGCATCAGGATGAGGCAGAAAGGTCCGCCCCTTCGTCTGAGCCTTCATCACCTGCGTCTCGTTCTTCAGTCTCTCCATGAACCTCTGAGCCTCCTCCGCCACGCCGGCCGCCCAGGTGCTGCTGGTCTCTGGGTTGCTAAGCAACGGGCAGGTCACCTGTGCAGAAACGACACACCTCCAGGTGAGTTACAGCGTGACAGCTCACTTTGTAAAGCAGAAGAAGACGCAATGAAGAGACACAGGACTCACTTCAGATCACGTTCAGTAAGGTATGATCAACTTTATTGATCCCACATCAGAGAAATTCACACAGGTGAGTTTACCTGCTGGGCCACAGAGATGATGAAGTCCATCACGTCCTCTCCTTGAACTTCTTGGATGTTTAACGCCTGGTGGGCATTTTCGTTGGTGATGCGTTCACGGCCCGTCCTGCACACACAGAGCACTTTGCTGTGGGCGTGTTTGGGGAAGTGGATGCTGGCGCACAGGCCGGTGTCCGGTCTCCAGCAGAGGAACAGGTGTCGGTACTCGGGCGTGCTGAGGAAGCTGTTGAAAGTCACCTGGTTTTCTTCCTCCGACACAAACCGGCTCCACGTTTCCGGCTGCGCGCCGAAGCTGCGCAGCACGAAGCTCCGCAGCGCCTCCATCAGCTCACCTGCAGACCTACACCTGCTGAGGAAACCGCGTGAAACCAGCCGAGCCACCAACAACAAGCCAGCCAACAAACCAGCCAACGAACAAACCAGCCAACAAACAAACAATCAATCCGAACAATCAATAAATCGACGGTTTGATTTGCTAACGGTCGCTGCTGCCTTCAGGCTCCTCTGCCAGCGTCGGAAAGACGAGCTTCCTCAGTTTAGTTTGAATCACTTCACTGTATTTTCTCTTTTACAGGGTGTATTGATTGGATTTCAGTGTGTACATTTTCCCTGTGATCCTCACCCAGATCTCAAGCACACACACGTTAACACACAACTAACAAAAACAAGGTTGTTTATGAAAAGTAAACTAACCAAATAAATAAATAAAACAATGTTAAACACAAACTGAACACTGACATTTCACAGCAGAAGTATTGCCTGTTAAATTACAGATTTAACTGAAATGTGTGTCTGAGCTGTGATTGTTTATTATTTATTTATGAACCACACTGATTCAGTACCCGTTTTAATTTTTGTTAATCTTGAGAAATCCCATTTTATCGTCAGCAGCCTGAATGTTTCCGTGCTGCAGATGAAGAATAAATATGAAACTGAGCAGGAAGTCACTTCAAACCGAGGTGACAGCACGTCCAACTCTTCCTCTTCGGTGTAAAATAACCAATCACAGACGATAATATGATGATGATTATTGATTATCTGGTTTCCGGTCAGCGGTCACACACACACACACACACACACACACACACACACACACACACACAGGCCGGTAAACGTGTGACGTCAGGCGGCTACACTCCTGTCCAGCAGGTGGCGGCGTCACCTGCGCACAACACCAGAAGAAGAAAATAACCAGCTGTGATTGGCTGCTGGATCATTGATAAACAACATGGCGCCGTAAGCGGCTGTTTGCAGACCCCGACGGACTCCCGGTGACTACCAGTCACTGTCGGTAACGGTAAGTGAAGGTCAGTGACTCTTTCAGGAGGAGGACCGACGGCGGGCACCGAGCAGCCACCATGCTAATGCTAATGCTAATGCTAAGCTAACATGCGGGCTGCCTGTGTTAAAACGTTCGCGCTGTTTCAGTCTCACATCAAAATAATCAATGATCTATTATACTGTCGATGCACGTGGCATCCCGCAGCAGTTTGCTCCGGGTCCGGGTCTCTGCTCCGGGTCCGGGTCTCTGTTAGTCCGCATCGTGGCTAAACTGTTTCCGGAGAAACGTGGCGACAGTGCAACGGCATTATTTTGCTATTTTTCTGTTTGAATCCTGCTGTAACGCAGGACCAGGACCAGGACCAGGAGCTGGACCTGGACCAGGAGCTGGACCTGGACCAGGAGCAGGACCAGAGTCTGCCCCCCCACACACAAATCAGACAAAGGTAAGACCTCGCTGCTGCAGACTGAATGCAGATCAGCTGGGACATTTCTGACTCTGCTCTGGGTGGTGTGTGTGTGTGTGTGTGTGTGTGTGTGTGTGTGTGTGTGTGTGTGTGGTGGGGGGAGGGGGGTCCAGTTTTTCTGACTGTCTTTGTATTCGTCTTCTTGCCTGGAAGTGATGTAACGAAAGGCCGACTGAAGCCCCTCCCTCAGCAGTCTGTTCACGTGGGGGGGCCGTGACAAAACCGGACTGAAGCGTACTCTGATCCAGGCTGATCCTGATTGATCTGATCAGCTGATCATCAGACACTTCCTTCTTTCTTCTCTCCTCACCTGGTCTCTTGTCTCCTGCGTCCTCAGTGGGCGGGGCTAAGGTGCAAGGAAAGGACCTGAGTGAAGGATGCACTCGAGTCTACCTGTCCTTCAGCTACCTGCTGACTGACTCTGCTCTCTGATTGGCTCTGACCGAGCTCCTGTGAGAGACGAAGCTGTGATGTCATCAGTGCGGTCCCGCCTCCAATAAGCCGGTGAGTGTCTCACCTGAATGTTTTGTGACGTGAGTGGGCGAAGCTAACACCTGCTGGGAAATGATGTGAACAAAAGGCCGAATTGTAGCGCCCCCGTCAGGCAGAGTGTTCTCAGAGCGGGGGCGCCCTGACAAAGACCGACCGAAGCGTTCGTCTGATCCCACGTCAGCTTTTTCAATTTATTATGTCGCTGTACAATAAGACTCAACAGGTGAGACTAAACAAGTCTCAGTCTAACTTTGAACCACGTTTCATCATGTTTTTAAGCTCAGCTTCTTCTGTGGTCTTGTGACAACAAACAGAACAAGAGTCCTGAAACAGATTTCCACGCTCACACTGCTCATGTCTTGTAAACATAAATGAAAAAAATGGTGAAAATCACATCTCCGTGACCGTCATCAGTGAAAATGTATATGATTCCTAATAAGTAATGAGCGGGAGACTTCACAGACCTGTTTTTGTATTGTCATGCCTCCTTCATACCCCATACTTAAAGTTAGAGGGAAAACTAATAAATGTGCTCAAAAACAGCTTTGCACATATTGTGCAACTTTAATGAACACCTGATCTTTGGGGACTCGAACCTGTGACCCTCTGAGTCCCAAACCAAGTCTGAGCTTCCACATGTGTGAAACACTTAAAACGCATTGGGCTTATGTTGATTTTCCTACGTTGTTCCATATCATCATTTTAAATATAAATCTAATTGCAGCCTGATACTACTGATAGTCGCACTGTGCGGTGATTTGAATGCACATTTATTAATAAACTGACAAAGCAAAGATGTTTATTTCTGCAGCACATTTCACACAGACAATTCAACATGCTTCAAATAAAACGACAGAAAAGAAAAGAGTAAAGAGAAATAAGCTGAAAGTGAAATAAACATGAAACAAAAGTATTTGCATGTTTAACTTGTACAACTTGTGCATTTAGTTTGTCAACTATGTTTTTTTCTTTTATTTTTCAGTGTTGAAGTGAGAAACGGAGTGTCAAACTGTGACACTGCTGAATGTGTCTCAGGACGCTTCAGCCTGACTGCACCGGAGTCGCGTGCGGTGAGAGGTTGGTGGTTAAATGTAAATGTGACGGCAGTGGAGCTCTTAACTGTTTGTTTCAGTTCTCAACTTCTGTCACTTGGATAACATGGTGGATTTTTTGTGGTCACACACTATTAAAGGATTTGAGTTGTTCTGTATTCAATGAATAAACTTTCTTTGGCTTGCTCTTGGCGTTCTTTATTCTTTATTTGTTCAGCGGGGACAGATGGAGGAGCTGCAGTAACTAACTGCTGCTCTGGAGCAGGTGATGTCCAGAGTTTCAGATTTAAATGTGCTGTCATGCCACTGAAGTCACATCTTGTTGCACACAGATCTTCAGAGCTAATTAAACCTCCTCTTCTCTTCTGACCGCAGTTTGAAGAAGTCGGAGTCAAATGATGGATTCCTTCAGTTTTAATTCTCACCTTTTGCATTTGGATTTAAAAATTTTAGATTTAAAGATGAACTTAGCAAGTTGTTTGAAAGAAATTTGAGCATTATCTTTAAATGAGTCTTAATCTGGAAGCAGCTGTTGGAGGAGAGCTGCTACAGATGGGGATAAATTAAAGGGAAAAAATGTGAATGAAGTGATGAAGATGAAACAGATGTGTCCTTCAGTGTCAGACAGAAATCTACACCTCCATCATCAAACACCACATGATGAATATCTGTGAGAGTGTTCATCCCTCCAGGAGAGTTCACACACTCGCAGACTCAATGAAGCTGATCAATGAGGACGAACACCTCACTGACACTTTATCAGTTATTATAATACAACAAAATGAAGTTGGGATGTTGTGTAAGGCAAAAACACATTGATTTACCATTTCAGCCTTTATTTAATTGAAGACGCTGCAAAGACCAGATATTTAATGTTTGATGAACTTTTTGTAAATATTCACTCATTTTGAATTTGATGGCTGCGACACGTTCGAAAAGAAACAGGAGCATGTTTATCACTGTTACATCACCTTTTCTTTTAACAACGCGGAGGACACGACAGCTGCGATTTCCAAAAGCAGTGTGAAATGTGGACTCGTCAGAGCAAAGCAGACTTTTCCACTTTGCATCATCCGTCTGAGATGAGCTCGGCTCTGTCGACATGTGACTTTCACTTTGGATCTCAGAGTTTAACTTGCATTTGGAGCTGCAGTAACAAACTGTGTCAGCTGACGGTTTTCTGAAGAGCTCCTGAGCCCGAGTGGCAGCTTCACAGTGCTGCTGGTTTTTAATGCAGTGCTGCCTGCGGGGTCGGAGGTCATTTAATGTTGTTTTTCAGCCTTTCTGCTGACGTGCAGATTCTTCTCTGACTCTTTTGATGATGTTTTGGACCGTAGATGATGAAATCCCTAAAATGCTCCAACAGATGTTTTTAAACTGTTGGACTGTTTGCTCACAAAGTGTTGAACCTCTCCCGTCCTTGCTTGTGAGCAACTGAGCCTTTCAGAGATTCACCTGTTCGCAGTGAGCCTGTTCACCTGTTCACCTGTCGGATCTCACACACAGGTGTTTTTGAGCACTCGCAAGTTTGGACATGAAATATCTTGTCTTTGGTTGAAAAGGACCTGTAAATCACTGTATTGTTTTTGTTTTACACAACATCCCAACTTCATTGAAATTGGTGTTTGTAACTGACACACTTTATAACGTGTGTGTTATAACGTGTGTGTGTGTGTGTGTGCGTGTGTGATGCTTATTCAGTTTGACCTGGAAACAGAAGAGCATCACGGACTTTAGAGTATTGGTGTGTGTGAACACGTGTTTTTATTCCTGACAGTATTTTGGGAGTTTGAACTTTGACCCGGAAGTGATCACGTGACCTGCGCTGCGGCAGCTGAAGTTTCCCGTTAGCTGCTGCGGCCTCATCGGTAAACTTCATTAACGGAACCGGCAGGTCCTTCAGCAGCCGAACCGGCGGGATGGACACCGACACGGCTTCCCCGGTAAACACACCGACCGAGCCGCTGCTGTTCCTCCCAAACAGCGGAGCTACTGGAGCTCCGGAGCTCAGACCAGACTCCATTCAGAAACACGGAGATTTACAGACAGGCTGATTGAGCGCACCCTGAGGACAGACAGGTGAAGCTTTGCTGCAGGTGCCGGTCTGGGGCATCGTGGTCTGAGCCGAACTGGAGCTGCAGGTCCGCCCAGCAGAGTGTGTGTGTGCTGAAGCTCCTGGCGGTGTGTGAGTCCGCGGGGCCGAGCGCGCGCAGAAAGCCGCACTTTCTGAATGGAGTCTGGTTGGTGGAGGCCTGCGGACACTTCGTTGTGAAACAGTTTGAACATCAAGTGGTGACGCGGATTGTTTTTTACACCGGACCAAATGGAAGCTGTTAAATGTCTTTAAATGTGAGATTCAGCTCAGGCAGACAAAGTTTGGACTGAAGCTGAATATTATTATACACTAAATGATTGAAAATAACAATGAACACTTTATCTCTTCAGTCCCAGGTGTAATTTCTACTAAAAGAGCTTTAATCTCTAACAAACATAAAAGGCTCAAAGCCTCAGTTTGGGTTAAAGTTTGCACTTTTGCAGGATTAAAGTGAAAGCTTGTGATTTCAGGTGGCAGCTGAAGATGTTCGGGTCAAAGTGGAGCCAGAGGCCGAAGTGGAGATCCAGTCTTACCCAGTCCTCAAGAAGCTGTCCGTCACTCTCACTGACTGCAAGCTGTGGCTGGAGGGGCGGGACTTCCTGTCCATCGGTACGAGTGGACCAATAAGTCATTTATGTTATTGATCTTTACAGTATTTTAATTATTGCGGGTGCCGCTGAAATGCTTCATTTGAGATTTTTGTTCTGCTGAATAGAAACACCTCAAACAAAAAAGAAACTCTTTACATTATCAACATCACATCTGCCGCCTGTAAGTTGACCTCTGACCTCTCCGTCCCTGCAGACGATCACCCTCAGCTCTGCAGCCAAAGACCGAGGCAGCAGCACCCGACCAACACAGGCAGAAAGATGGTCTACTGCTCGGAGTGTCAGAGAGGTTTCTACAAGAAGTCTCACCTGGAAGCTCACCTGAGAACTCACCAGGGGCAGAAACCCAACCAGTGCTGGCAGTGCGGGAAGGTCTACCCGACCCTGATGAGCCTCGTCGTCCACCAGCAGATCCACGACCGCAAGGAGCCTTATCAGTGCTCGTACTGCGACAAGACCTTCGCCCTGAAGAGGGACTGGAAGACGCACCACCGGACGCACTCGGGCACTAAACCCTTCAAGTGCTGGTTCTGCGGGGACGGCTTCAGCGAGCAGGACGAGCTCGCCGATCACCTCGAGGTGCACAAAGGGGAGAAGTGCTACCACTGCAACGTCTGCGATAAGATGTTCGTCTCCTACCAGGGCTTCAACTTCCACCGAAAGTCACACAAGAACCAGAAGCTGCTGCCCTGCCTGAAGTGCAGTAAGACCTTCAGCAACCCTCAGAGTCTGAAGCTCCACCAGGTGACTCACTCCAACAAGAAGCCACACAAATGCCCCACCTGTGGCAAAGGCTTCAAGCTGCTGAGCGGCCTGCGCTGCCACCAGAGGACCCACGAGGACCTGAAGGACTACCACTGCACCGAGTGTGGCAAGTGTTTCTCCAGCCTGCAGGGTCTGAAGCTGCACAACCGCACACACACTGGGCTGAAGCCCTACAAATGCACCGAGTGTGGCAAGAGGTTCACCCAGTCGCCCCACCTCAAGTCCCACATGGTCACTCACACCGGAGAGCGGCCTTTCCTCTGCACCACCTGCGGGAAGAGATTCACACAGTCGTCCCACCTGAGGTCTCACATCACGCTGTTCCACGTGGGCGAGAAGCCGTTCACCTGCAGCGACTGTGGGAAGAGCTTCACCATCGCACACTACCTGAAGATGCACCGGCTGAGCCACACGAAGGAGAAGCTCTACCAGTGCTCGTACTGCGAGAAGTCCTTCTCCTACCACAACTCGTGGAGGGCCCACGAGAGGATCCACACCGGCGAGCGTCCGTTCTGCTGCCAGGACTGCGGCCAGAGCTTCATCACGTCGGGCTCGCTGCTGAGCCACCAGAGATCCAAACACACCGGAGAGAAGAGCCACTACTGCATCACCTGCGGAGAGTTTTTCTTCACCAGCTCGCTGCTGCGGGTCCACCAGCTGGACCACACTGGCGAGCGGCCGCACGCCTGCAGCTGCGGCAAGACGTTCAAAACCAAAGGAGTGCTGCGCTACCACCTGAAGAGGTTCACGGACCATCAGCCGACCAAATGAAACGCCTTCTGTGGGAACAGGTGGGAGGCTCGCCTGTGCTGGAGGGGACGGTGCATGCAGGTGTAGTTACTGTGGTCCGTCAGCAGGTGGAGCTGCAGCGGAGACTCACCGCTCATGTTGAAGATGAAGATCCTTGAAAACACTTCAGAGCCAAAAAGTCACATCTGAACTTGTTTGACATCAAACATCTTTAATTCTTCAATGTGACCTCACTTCCTGAGGATATCATCATCTCTGATGTCCCTCCACAATAAAGCTCCAGAAGCTTCCTGCCTCCTTCAGTCTCATCAGTGCTGTTTGTCTGAACATGATCCACTGACCCGGGAGCTGCCAGCAGTCATCACACTGTCTGACTTCAAAAAGACTGAACATGGTGCTCAGACACTTTAGTTTCTCTGTCAGTACTTCCAGGTTTGTGTTTGTGGCTCTTTAAACACTTTTCTTCTGAACTCACTAATGTTTTTTTCAATTCACAATCCGAACACTCAGTTTTATGGGAGTGATTTAAAACGCCCGCCCAGCTGCTGTGAGCTGACTTTGTTAGTCTGAGACGAAACGCTAAGAAACGATCGATCCTTGTTTGTCAGAAACACTCAACAGAAACTCCCCATGAACTCACATTGAATGAAAGAAACACTTTGGATGAAAAGATGGAGCCTCGGCTTACTGAACACAGAAACTGTGTGTGTGTGTGTGTGTGAGTGTATATACAGGTATCGAAACGTGTGTGTGACGTTTATTAAGCACTTTGTGACTTGATGAGTTGAAAGTGAAGACATTTTTTCTTTCATCCATTGTTGTACTTTAGTAACATCACAGGCCAGCTGTTGACCTCTGAGCTCAGTGTCATGTGACCACAGGAAAGACGTGATTGGCCGTCAGGTGTCACACAGGAAGTTGAACTCCATGTGTGTCAGACCTGAACTGGTTTCCTGGTCAGCTGTTTGGGACTCCCGATGATCGTCCTTCAACCAAAGAAATGAAATAAAATTCTAAAAAGTCAATGAACTGAACTGAAATAATGGCTCAGAGTTTAGGACTGTGACTTGTTGCCCCCCCAGGTCTGACCCGCCCCCTCCGGTCTGTTCTGGTTTCACATTGAGACCTCGGATCAGATTGTGACAGTTTATATTTTCTGTCTTTGAGCTGAAGTTTGTGACAGAAACATGTGTCCTCTTGTTGAAGTTGTCATCATGTTCTTCTGTTTAACAATAAAAAAAAGTCCTGTTCAGAGTATTGATTTATTATTATTGACCCTTTGACATAATTAATATCTGTGTCACTTCATCCTATTAGTGCCATAGGAT
>JAVQJZ010180369.1:0-11547 GCA_036025355.1 Leiopotherapon unicolor | reverse complement strand
TTGGTAAAACTATTATGTGTAACTGTAATATCATGTTGAACAACAAATGCCATTAAAGGCATGAAGCAAACATGATGTAAATATAAGCATCGCAGTTGTTTGTTGTTGTCCTCCCCCTTCCTCCAAAACAACATTTTCAAAGCACCAACTTGGTTTTCTTTAAACTTTAAAAAGCTCGTCATGAGTGTGTGTGTGTGTGTGTGTGTGTGTGTGTGGAGGGGGGGCGGAGGGGGGTGTTTACGATGCCACGTCTGGGTGTTTTTTTTTTTCTTTTTTTTTTTTTTTGGGTTACTGATTTTTATTGAACATGTGACTGAATTAGACGCTCACATGGCCGCGGCGGTGGCTGCATGATCCGCTTTGCTCCTTTAAAGTCCGGTGATCGGCCGAGCTCCCTCGGCAGCGACCATCCGGAGCGCAGAGGGACCGCCGAGGAAACACAGCCCCGACCCGGACGAGATCATGGCGAACAGCGGGCAGAAAGTTGTGCTGATCACCGGCTGCTCCTCCGGCATCGGGCTGCGGATCGCCGTCACGCTGGCCAGAGATGAAAAGAAGCGTTACCATGGTAAATGCGCCTTCTTCTGCATTGTTTCTTTGATCGGACCTATTAGTAGCCAGCCTGTTAACAGTGCGCCTCGCTTGCAAAAGAAAAAAAAACCCCTCTGCCGTGTTTGCTCTGCCCTGCACAACCCTGCGATGCCTGCTTTTACGCACAAACTTCGCTCGACTTTTCGTGCGCAACTCTGCGTTTTTACGCAAAATAAAGTGATTCAGTGTCCGCTGAAACCCTGCTGATATCGGATCCATATCCTCTTTTTTTTTTGGTCTATTCGGGAACTGGCTTTTTTCCAGTCGCCCCTTTTGGCTCAGCTATTATCATGTGAAAGCGCAGTTTCTGGGGAAGGGCTCTGCGAGGATGCCGCTTGCCAGGCGCGATCAGAAAAGGAGTCTTGTCAGTTCTCTTTCAAGTGACTTCTCCGGCACAAAGCCCTCCTTTTTTCTCCTTTAACGCGGTGAATTGTAGACCGCCTGCTCCGGTTTAGTGCCGTGTCTAATGTGCCTTTAGTCCCCTCAGAGGAGCGAGCGCTGAAAGGGGGACAAAGTTTGAGACCTGTACAAGCGAGGGTTCACTCCAAAGCGAGGGCCTCGTTTGAAGTCTTCATTGGTGCCACGGTGGAGCTGGGGTGTCCCACTTTGACATTGTTGGTTTGCGTGTCTCCTCTCCTGCATCCCAGTCATCATTAATGTCACTGTAGGGACCATGGGTGACCACCTTCCCACCCCCCAACCACCCCTGCATCCCTTGTGGGTTAGAGTTTGCCTTTGAGACCCCCCCTTTGTTGTTTTGCCTTTCTGCAGGATTGAGTAATTGGCCGAAGGACCCGAGTCAGTGAGTTAACCATGAAACCTGTTATTTTAGTCAAAAAAGTGAAGTCCCTCTCTGCCACTGAAGGAAGGGTTAGTCAAAGTTTTCTCTCGCTCTCCGGGGGCCACTGGGACCTTATGGCATTTATTACCGTGAAATAGATGAGCAAAACAAAAGTGATTAACAGCTCCCTTAACACCGGCCTGAGCAGATTGTTCTTTGCAATGTGACCTGCTTTCAATAAGGCCACCTCTGAGCAATGAGGCTGGCCTGCTCTTTTCCCAGGCTCTTTAGGAAATCCAGCTGAGATTAAGTGTTGCATTGTGCATAAAGTAATAATTAGTTGCAGTAACATGCTCCGAACTCAGAGAAACCCCCAAAAAGACCTCTGTGCGTGCAGTGCAATGTGGTTAAATTCAAGAATGTTTAAGCAGCCCAAGAGTAATTCCTACAGGAGCCAGAAGAACAATGGATCTCTTGTTCACCTCTGTACCAATACATAAATCTCTTTGTTGCTTCACAGACACACGGCTCTCAAATCATAAGATTAGGCTTAATTAGACTTCATGAGACGGCTGTGTGTGCATGGTGTGTGTTTGACTACTGCAGAGACACGGCGAGTTTCATGATACTTACACAGCTACACTGTTCAAAAATCGGACCTGGTTTCATTGCCACCATAACATGTTACATCAGTGTGGCTCTGCAAAACCTCCACAGCACAGTAATCCCCCTTTTATCCAACCCTGCCTCTGTTCAGACAAGAATCGGGTTAGGGTTTGTCTTTATCTCCCAAGGACAGCAGGTAGATTCGGATGAATGTGTGAATAAGAGGTTGTTTACTCCCACTGATTGCCATTGTGCAACAGCCCTGTCTCCCTTTTCTCTGCTAGATAACGTCAGTCAGCTAAGTGTTAGCGCAACACACTGCCTGGGAGAAGCCGTTAAAAGCCAAGCCAGCACGGCGCTGATAGCTGCTGTCAGTGGCCGTGATAGATTTGTGTGCTGTATGTAGGTTAATGTTGCCCAGCGTGTAAAGTTCAGAGGAAAATCAATTCTGTGTTCTGTAAACTGACAGGCGTGGTCATTGCGAGGAACTCTGACCTGCCCGTCTGGCTCTGTCACAACACTGAGAGTGTGAGAGTGTGTGCTTGCTTGCGTGTGTGTGCGTGTTAATGGAGTCACTTCATGGGCCCCTTACGTATCAGAGGTTTCACTCCTGTGTGTCACTTCCTCAGTTTGACAATGGGTCAATTTCCCCTCTTTAAGCCACATAAAGCAAATAAATCATTTCCTTTGTGATTCACTATTAAATGATTAATCACAGCAGCAATGAAGGCATGAAGTTTACCTCATTTTACCTCATTGCTCCACACACTCGCCAGCATTTCTTGTACTATCCTGAGTTATGACACTCAGTCAAAATGAGCATTTTCTGCCATTATCGGGCCACATCATAAAACAGTTATCTTCCTCTTTTCTGTCTCAGTCATTGCCACCATGCGGGACCTGAAGAAGAAGGACAAGCTAGTGGAGGCAGCGGGCGACGCGTATGGCAAGACCTTGATGTTGCTTCCGCTAGACGTGTGCAGTGACGAGTCCGTCAAGCAGTGCATCAACAACGTTAAGGACCGCCATATTGACATCCTGAGTGAGTGGGACACAACTGAAACTAGGCCTTGACCCCTTCCACAGCTGTGAATATCATGGCTCTTTGATCAGTCGGTGGATAAACTGATGAGTATAAATGCATTTTACCATATATTTAACAGCTGATAGTTAGTTTTAAGCATAAGTGATGTACTGAATGGTCTTCATCAATTGCTTAGGTGTGTAGGAATGAGCAACAAATGCAAAACCCTCCCGCTGTGGTAGCCTGTATTTAACACAAATAGTCGTGTCATACTTTCACAAGAGGGAGTAAAAATCAGAGATCTGCAAAGTGCAAAAGCAAAACTCACATTACAGTGTTATCCCTTTATTAACAGTTACAATGATAGGACAACGTCTTTATGGCATGAAAATGCATTGAAAATGCATTAGTGGCCACTCTCATGTGACACTGTCCCCCGTGGTTTTGCAGTTGACACTAAGAGTGGGTGAGGGGGAGGAGAGCAGCAGAGTCTTGAGATTCCAGTGGTCAGATAGATTCGGGACCAGCGTGTCAAATGTGGTTTAAACTAGTATGCCTGTTGCTCCATCTTTCCATCCTCCTCGAAATTTCAGCACATCAATGACAGTTCACTGGGTCATCAAGTTATTCTGTTTTTGTGTGTCTGTGTGTGTCACAGGGGCAGTAAATATTATTGCAGGATTAATAACTCGTGAATAGGTGACTTTTTCTGTTCTTGTGTTGAAACCTTTAGTCTGGATAAAGCCTCTATTTGTAAACCTCCCCCATACTCTAAATCCAGTATTACATCCCCCTTCACCTTATTACTCAAGATCCAGAGGGCCCTCAACTCACACTGGCGTTACATCACATTTCCCTGCTGTTGGCACATACTGACATCTGGTGGCAATATAATGTAATAAAAAATTTGTGGTCTATCAGTGAACAATCTATTCTTGTAGGGAGTCCAAGTGAATGGTGTGAACAGTACACTTCTTATTAACTCAACAATATCTCAACCGATTGCACAGTACAAAACAATCAGCGTGTCATCTGTGTGTGTGTCCTCTCGTCAGTCAACAACGCAGGCGTGGGCTTGCTGGGACCCGTGGAGAGCATCAGCATCGACGAGATGAAAAGAGTATTTGAGACCAACTTCTTTGGTGTTGTTCGCATGATCAAGGAAGTGATGCCGGACATGAAGAAGAGGCGTTCGGGACACATCGTGGTCATGAGCAGCGTCATGGGTCTTCAGGGTATGCTTTTATGTGTTTATTTAACAACACTCTGTAATCCAGTTAAAGACATGGTTTAACCTCGTGAGCTCTGAGCTTTTGTTTGGTGTGCATTTTTTATTCATCCTAGAAATTTTTATTTTTATAATAAATAAACTTTGTCTTTGTACAGGAAATGAAGTATCCTGGTGCAGAAAGGCAAAAATGTAATGTCCTCGTACGCAGGGACTCAAGAGGTTAAGACTTTATTAGATTTAGACTAGAGTTAGCAGGTTAGACCCCTGTATGGCACTGATATTTTAAATTACTTTAACAGGCTGTAGCATCAGATTTGCAGTCATAAAACACTGTCAGAGAATAACAGAAGAATTTATGCAACTTGCAAAATAACACAGACAATGTGACAAATCGTTTGGACATACAAACCGCAGAACTGTTTCACTCTCAATAAAAACAAACCTGTATGAAAGTGCTTGACAAAAGATATTTTTTGTGCATTTCAAAGCTTAACTTTACTTATTTTAGTAGCTGTCAGGCTATGGCTCACATTTCAAGTAATTGTGTGCTTCCATGACTTAAGTCAAATAGTCAGCATTTGAAAAGAATTTTTAGTGTTTGTTTTAACTTGTTTGAAGTTCCAGATGGGTGGGGTTTACCGGAACAAGTTAAAAGGTACCCGATAAGTTGCTGACCACATGCCAGAAAGCCAAACTGAGTTTTTCTGTCTGCCATGCATTGTCTTAAGTGTCATTTTTCTGTCAGTTGATTCAGGTAGCTCAGGTACCTACGTGTTAATGTGTTAATGATGATTAACTTGTGGCTGCTGTAAATTGAGTACTGTGGGATTTGATAATACAGTGCATTGATTCTGTGCTTTATCTCTCTGCTTTGTTGGTTCAGGAGTGGTGTTCAATGATGTTTACACTGCCTCTAAGTTTGCCATGGAAGGTTTCTGTGAGAGTATGGCCGTGCAGCTGATGAAGTTCAATATCCGGTAGATTACCCTCTTTCCTGTGTTCCTGCTTCACATCTGTCTTTACTTTGTACTGTACATGATCCCTCATGGCCTTTCCGCATTTGACTCCGTGCAGGTTGTCCATGATCGAGCCTGGCCCAGTGCACACTGAGTTTGAAACAAAGATGATGGAGGATGTGGCCAAGATGGAGTATCCAGGAGTAGATGCCGACACAGTTCGTTATTTTAAAGATGTTTACCTGCCATCATCCATAGATATATTTGAAGCTATGGGCCAGATGCCAGATGACATAGCCAAAGTAAGAGAACAGTTTTCTAACTCAAATGATGAATGTTGTACTTCTCTCGTGACTATCTGGTACAAACGATGAAATCAATAAAAACATTCTTTCTTTCCTCTTATCTCTCCAGTGCATTAAAAAGGTTATTGAGTCAAGCAGCCCACGCTTCAGGAATCTGACCAACACTCTCTACACACCCATTGTTGCCTTAAAGTATGCAGATGAGACTGGAGGCTTGTCTGTTAACACCTTCTACAACCTGCTCTTTAATTTTGGCCCTCTCATGCACATCACCATGAGCATCCTCAAGTGCCTGACATGCAGCTGCCTGCGCAGACGCACCATCTCACCAAACTGAAGAACGTGACTGGTTCTGCCCTTTACCCTCACACTTTATTGACCCACCAAGGTCCCACTCCCTTTTCCTGAGCCTTTGGACCAAGCAGGTAGAGTAGAGCCAGTAACTCTGGAGAGAAGAGGTGCCTTTTACTTCAAAGACACTGCCATGATAAGCTTTGCCAGACAACATGCATAATTGCACAAGTTGTTGTATGCAGGATGATCTCATGTATTCACACATACAAACACAGAGACACACACACAGAAGCACACAGAAATACAAGTGACACACATGTTTGATTATTGTACATACATATTATAAAGTGAAGGCCATGCCTTGGTTATTTCTATGTTGGAGGAACTGAACAGACATGCAGTAGTAAATTAGTGTAAGTGCTTAGATGTCTATATTGTTTTGAAAAGAAGACACCGGACATGAGGTACGGGCACATGGACAGAAAACAAAGAACAAAAAAACTCAATTACAGAAAGAAAAAATATAGAGAAATAATGATGCTATAATTTGTAGCCTAGATAACTATACACTCAGGCTCACCAGTTATAACATATGAAAGAGACAGAAAGAATATATGTGTTTTTAATGTGTCGTGCCCTTAATTCCATGTTTGCCTTAACATAGCGTTCTCATGGTCATAACTGCTGTTAAATCAGATTTTTAATCTTTTGATAAACTTAATGCTTTTGGTTTTTAAGGGTTTGTGATGGGATGGGTCAGAATTTTTTTACCGACCATCTTGAATTAGAAATAAACAGAATTCTGATTTACTCTCAAAGGTTTTTCTTTAAGGATGTCAAAAACAAATGTGACCATAATGACTTATAATGCTTATTGATTCTACAAGCTCTACAACGTTTTTCTCCCTGTCTGCAAGACTCCTTAGGTGCCAAGAGGGGGCAGTATTTCACTGTTTTTTTCCTGGCAGCCAACCTGTGGATTTTGCAGGACCAGCTGCAATTGGAGCTGTAGTGTGAAGGAATTTGTCCTCAATGGCCCGAGATAGACAAGTGCAATATAACTGAATAGATAAAATCTCCAGATTGTGAATAAACATTCTTGCAGACACTGGCCATCATTATTTTGTATAATGCGATTAGTTAAATTCAATGGATTTCTAACACTATATGTTCAATAATACAAATGTCACTGTTATCCATACTGATGATTTTGAAAAGTTAATTCATAAACAAAGGTATTTTTCAGTGGTAATTACAAGCTGTTTTAATGCAGCATTAGCACTGCAGCTAATGTAATCTTGCTATCTGGACTGTACTCAGGTAAGGACACGCAAGATGGCTCTTTCAGAGCACGTACTTGTTTTTGCATATGCATTTTTGTGAGTGTGCATGTCTGTGCACATACTCACACATTAGCATGTGTTTGCATGCATGCGTGTGTGTGAATCTGTTGTATGAGCATGTCTATGGGCCAAGTTAGTGATCTGTTGATGGATATAAAGAGGTCATGGCCTGCTCCCCATCAAAACCCCTCCCTTGAACCCCCACCCGTCTCACACACACACCCTGCTTTGTGCCGTGTGAGAGAATGTGACCTGGTTCCCATCCCCGAGGAGGGGTGAACCCTAATGACGGCCTCCTCAGACACATTGCGCAGCCATGAGCCTCCCTCTCCAGCTGGCCCCCTCAGCCCATCGGGCCGGGACCCCCTGGTCCACACTGTGAGAGGCCTGCGGTCTGGACTGGAGAGCTTTGCTTTCGTTCTTGCTGCACACACCCTGTCCCATTGCATCCTGCCATACCTTGCCATGTCCCAGCTGGTTACACCTCTCTCACTCTGACTGCATGGAGCTCATCATCAGAGGACAGTGCAACTGGTTGCAGACCTGTAGTTTCTGTGCCGTCTACAATGAGCACAGCGGCTCGGCTCTGTGTATGTGTCTTCATCAGAGGCGACAGCTCCGCACAATGGAACAAAGATGCTGTCAATCACAATCAAATGGGTGTGTGTGCAGGGGGTGGTGGGGTAGGGGGGGAGGGGGATCCGAGGAGGTTGGGGGAGGAGTCTGTGTGTCCTGAATGTTCAGGGGGATGCCAAGACCCAATGTGGGACGCTGAAGGCTAAGGGCAGGGGGTGGGTGGGGGCTCTGGGGCATTGAGGGGTGGGGGGGTGTGCCGCATTTGGGAAAATGAGAATTGGGGTGCCCAGGCTTGAATGGAAGACCTGTTTACTAATTGAATGAACACACAAGTTACAGCAAAGTCTCATTAAACAAGAGGTCTTATCAAACCATTGTTGTGTACCTTTGTTTCACAATTAAGAACGTAATTGCAATATAATGAGGGCAGCGTGACGTGGTCAGGGCTTCCCTTAATTGTAACCCTGTCACAATTACTGAGCCACTAAACATGCATAGGCTCTGTTTTCATGCACCCTCGCTGTGTACTCGCTAACAAGCCACTTGCATTTTTAGACAGTGAACATGAGTAGAGAGGAGGAAATAAGGGGAACCTCAAAAGTTATCTTTGGCATATTAGCAGGAAACATTCTCTGCAATCTGTCTGCCTTCTCTTTCGTAGGGTCATTCCAGGTCCAGCCATTTTACCAAGTCCTCCTTTCAATGTCATCATCACCAGGGAGCCACACCTAAGCCTGACTCAGAGAGTGAGTTAGACTGGGAAGTTAGAGATCAGAAATAAAAGGGAACTCTGAAAAGTGTGAGAACTGAGCTGTGAAAACAGAAAAGAAGAGAGGTAAAGTCTGGTAGAAACAGATGAGGCAAAAGACAGTTCGGTTGCTGTGGGATGCTGGCATTATGCAGCCCTGATGTCTAGACAGGGTGCTTCAGTCTGATCCCAGGTCAGGATGGATCAAAATCAGGCTCCACTTATCTTTTCCTGATATTACTTCCCTTGTTCTGAATAGGAACAGGACCTACTCTGAATAATTTTACAGAGTAATTAGAACCAACCACAGGACTCGATCTGTCCTGTTGTTCAAAAATATATTCAAGCCGTAACAAGATAAATGAAAGTCGAAGAAAAGGTGGAGGTCAACCACCATTTAGCATGGCCGAAAGTGACAGCACATGTAGTCACATGAGACGTACGACTATCCATAGACCTGATCCGGAGTCTGGAGGGAGCTATTAATCTTGATATAGTCAAAGCAGGAGAAGCCCAAGTTGCCCTGTGCCTGGCCCTGTGGCAGCCGGGTCCTTTTAGGGCAGCAGAGGCCACAGGGAGAAACAAACACGCAACGTTTATCTCTCCTTCTCCATCCCTCTCTGTCCATTTCCTTTCTCCTTCCTTCTCACTCACTCTCTGAGGCCCACTGTCTCTCTGCCCCCTCGTCCGTCCATCTCCATAACTCCGCTGTGCAGTGACCTATCGCAGACCCAACGTGGGTCACTTGTTTATTCACACATGCAGAGAGAGGGGGGGTGGGGGGTCATCATCTCTCGTTCCAAGCCGAACGGCTTGTTTGCACGACCATTCAGGATCGTTTGGAGGTCAGAACATAAATCAAAAAGAATCTTGGCTCTGGCCGGCCAGTCATACGCATTGTTTTACAGACACAGAACCGCTATTGTCACCATCATTACAACATTAGCATTGTCCCCTTTCCCTACTGCTCCTCCTGAACATAAACAATCCAGCAGGAATTTCCAGACTCAGTTTGCCCGCTGCCGTATTGTTTTGTTCCGCACTGTTCACTCTCTCAAAACAGCCAGTTCCAATGGCTGTTAAACTCTGTGATTAGAGGGTTCAATCTGTGTACAGGCATTATGATTCTCAAACGAAGGGATGATGGTTGATTGTGCTGGGCTTTAGAAGCGATGTAATCTGAGCTGGAGTAACACGATCCTTTTGTTTTCATTGTGGACAGTGAGGTAAGATTGGTGTAATATTCCACAAAAGGAGTCTGACAGGAAAGCCGCTGATGTCAATGCGCAAATTTCAAAACCAAAACCTGAAACTCTGGTTTGTGCGCAAAGCCAAGCAGAAAGGCATGACCAAAAGCTAAAAAAAACTGATAAGGATAAGGAGATAAAAAACAACACAAACAAATCACACTTTTCTCACCATTCTGTGCACTCACATTTCTTCCTGTAACATATCATCTTCCTTTGGGTTTCTAACCTCTTCCACCATGGATCAGTTGTTACTCTCTTTCAATGTTGTAATTAGCCGTCTGGGAATCTGGTGCGGAGAAGTGTTTATATTCTTAATTTACAGAAAAATAACCATATGCTTTGCTTTCTGGTTTGACCGACACCAAGGAGGGAATATTTTCAACCAAGGCATGATTATCCTTTTAATTTGTTTCCCAAGGATGGCTGTGTTTTTCTCTTATGCCTCTGGCAGCGCGTGAGGGGGTTTAGTGAGTGTTTATGTGGAAGTGCATGAGTCAGACAGAGAGACAGAGAGGGCTCAAAGATAGATACCGAGAAAAAGGAGTGCAGATAGACAGATAGACAGTCTTTGTGTGATAGATGGTGACTTCATCAAACAGTCTATCAGTACTGAGGTTTGTCCTTGCCTGGCAACCCTGGCTGTACCCCAGTTTTACTTCCCTGCCAGAGGGAAAACCTCGCACTGTACCCCATCAGCACTGCAATGGATCTGATCTATTCACTGTCGCCAGCCATAAAGATGAGAAACCAAACAGGGTGCGGGCACACCCTTGCCAGGAAGCCTGTCTTAGCCCAAAGAGCCAACATCATTGTTTATTCAGCTTGAGAGCATCATATCTTGGCAGGCATGGTGAGGGTGAAGAGACATTAAAATTTTTAGTTCATAAGAACATAATCATAACATAGCTCTAAGTTGCGGCTCTCTTAAGCATAAGGAATAATGAAAATGCCTCTCATACAAACTTGGAGCCTGCGTTTTGGTCATTCGCTTCACTCAAGTGCAGATGAGCGCTAGACTTTGTGCTGCATTGATGGATCCACCGAGGCAGATTTTTTTTTTCCCCTCATCAAAACAAAAGCATGCCTCCATCTATTGACCGTGAAAAGATGTTCGTAGATTTGTCCCCAGTGAAGAGATGTCTTTGTTGGTTATCTCCATTGGTGAGCCGCCTCCATTTGGCTCAGCCTAATCAGAGCACAAACACGCCTCTGTCATTTGGCTGCTCTCCCTCACACCCTTCATCTCTCCCTCTCTCTCTCAGTCTGTCTCTTATTAACCAACACTACAAATTAGATTCTATTTTCTCTCTCCTCAATTCCTTTTCAATGTTTTTTTTACAGCCTCCTTACGCTTGTTTATGGCTCTGTGTGCATATGCAATAGAGAGAAAATCACACCATGGTGTTATTCTCTCCGGCCCTCCTCCTCCCACCTTGGCCTCTGATTTGTTTTCTCTCTTTCATCTTGCTTCTATCTAATCTACTCATCTAGATAGTGTGTGGCTCTCCCTGAGGCACAGGCACTGAGCCCTGGCATACATTAACTTTGCTTGTCTATGCACAGCCTGGTTTCGGTTGCCGGAGGATAAGTGCTGCAATGTAAAGACTATGCCTGAGGGAGAAGGCTTGTGCTGGATTCCCCATGAATACAAGGTGGTCACATCCTGAATGTGCTGAAGATTACAGTTTTTTTGCACAAAAGAAACACAGTCACACTGTGCTGCACTCCAAACAAACAGTATGTGCAACTAAACATGGCTACAAGATCAAGATACATTACAGGAGAAAAGCGGGGGAATGATAAAGAAAGTGGTGACTGTCAGCACTTGTAGTTTTACTCTTA
>JAVQJZ010180349.1:0-14970 GCA_036025355.1 Leiopotherapon unicolor | reverse complement strand
GGGAATGACGGACTTTATTTTTTTTCTGCCAACTACATCCATCTTTTGTTACTTTGGTTATGTAATCCCTCTGCAGACACTCTGATAAACGTCTGGTCGTCTGGCTAAGACTATTTTGTGTGTGTGTGTGTGTGTGTGATGGTGCATACTGTATGTGTTTTACTCTCACCAGCTTTGTATTAAACCGCAGACTGTGTTTACATGGACTGTCTTATTCCGACACTGACAAAGTTAAGCCTCCGAAGAAGAAGCTCCTCTGTAAACAGAATTTTCAGATACCCTTAAAAGTTAAAGTACGATCACCTTAAGACGTGGAGATTTCTGTAATTTTGGATCCCTATTCAGCATAATCCACATGTGACTGGCAGAATTTGGCAAAACATACAGAACTCTAACGACTTGGAAACCCAAAGCTTTAACATAAGAAGTGATCATTATATGTGAGCCTGTGATGTGTGTGTAGTTACACGTAGCCTTGATTTCTTCATAAAAGCTTCCTCTCACATGTAACTAATACATAATAATAGTGATCCATCCATTGTGTATTTCCTCAGTGTGGTAGTCGGATGTTACTGTATCAGTTTATCAGTTATCAGTTTACAGTAATGTTAGCAGCTCTGTTGTTGTTGTGTTGGGTGGGGGGGTTCACTCCAGAAGGCCCACCTAAACTCTGACATGAGTTAAATTACTTGAACACAGTGCTTGGTGCTCATTATCAGATCTTTATAAATAAATAAAGGTAAAACATACAGTTTGAAAATACAAACAATAAAGCAATCTTTCCTTCGTTGCTTGTCTAAGTACTGTTGACCTGTTCACACTGATTATACTTTAACAGAGTAACTCATCTGATATTACTCTTATCCTATTGTACTGTAATACTACTGTTACTCTGTAATACGAGGCTCAGGTCATTTCCTTACTTCCATCTACTTGCTAGGATGGTTAATATCATGAAAATATCTGCATGTCATCACATGTTAAGCATAAGAGGTGTTAATCTGCACACGTAGGTTTCCTTTATAAGGTTACAACACAGGTAGGTAGTTTTGCGGTAGAAACCAAATTTCTTGATCTTGAGCAGGGTTTTAATGAGGTTTGAGGGGAACAGGAACAGTATAGCTGTGTTAGCAGTACGCCTGGAGGGCAAACCCAGGAACTGACTGCGTAATAAGCTGCTACTTCATAAATCAACCAGTAATTACATGCAGATTTGGAGTGCAAATTGATTAAAGGCCCAGCGCACATTTTCCCCGAGCAGCTACCGCAAACCTGGCTACGTCTGAGCCGAGCTTTCCAGAAGAACATTTTGCACCGCTAAATGTACTTAAACGCTCAGTGTTAGTTTTCCTTTTCCCCCTCACTTTATTCACTTGCCTGGTAACAGATAGTACAAAAGGTTCACTTATAACCAAACACACCAGTTTCCATTAGTAAAAAAAGTTCTGGCAGTGCTGAATGTCATGCTGGTTCTCAAATCTCAACTTTTGGCCCAAATACTGCAATTTTCCACAACACTCCTGAGCTTTTTCCTCTTTGGTCTCATTTCTAGCTGGTCAGTCACACAGAACGATGCTACCATCATTATCACATCAGAAAATAAGGAGACCTGCAGTCATTTTCTGACAGGGCTGTTTAATAGATAAATGAACAAATAAGTCTATCAAACTGAGTATTCCTATTCATTATTTCCACTGACTGAATACGAAGGTATTCTCTGTAGCACCACTGTCAGCTGTCACCTCAAGATAGAAATACAACACTATTTTGAGAAGGTTTTTTTTTTTTTTAGCTTTTTTAAAAAAATCTGAATCCAGGGTGTAAGGACAGGGGGTATTGTGTGCTGTACAGACTGTGACGTCCAGCATCAGAGCTTTTTGCTGAAAAAATGCTGGTCTTGAAATCACATTGACGAGAGCAGTGAGGCGAAACAGTGACAAAAAAAAGTTCAAAACACTCCACTGAGCCGAGGAGAACTGCAGGCGGGGCAGGGGCACTGCATCGTGTGGCACTTCTCAGAACAGGCAGTCATTTCAGCACTTGTTGACATAATACGACTGATTAAAGCATACTTAACCTCACAGACAGCACTTATAGTGGCCTAGTTTTACACTGAACTCGGTGCGATGGCTTCATGACGTCTCAGTGTTACAAATAACTCAGTTTAGCTCAACTTAGAAAAAAAAAGCTACATCAGTGTCAGTGATTATAAAACAATGAACTGGAATAAACCAAATGTTTTAAATGAGCAAAATGAGTTGTAATTTCCACTTTTTCTCTGATTATCAGCTGTCTCATCTCACTGTATGTCTGTGTGTTTTTATCACTGCCACACTCCCTGCTGGGATACTTGCTGTTCCCTTCACGGCCTCACACCTCTCACTCTGTGTTTTCCACCGCTCAGTCTCTCTGCTGTGTCCATACGTTAAAGATGGAAAACAGCTGGCCGCTTCATGGATTTCCCAGCATCCCGTTGCTTTTGGAAGCCTCCCTGCTCTGACAGGCCTCACCTGCAGCTTTTACACAGTTCGGCGTCTGGACGGAAACAATGACAAAAGGCAGACAGATCCGCTCCTGTCCAGAGCCTTTGATCCGGGGTTTAGTACCTAATGCCTGGAACAAGCGCAAGGAAGGTGTGCTCTTTCTACACACACACACACACACGCAAGCCTGCTTTCCAAATCTCATTAGTTACAGGGAGCAGTTTTCTGGAGAATTATGTGGAATGATTCATGCAGTCTGGTCCTGTCCCTCTGTGATGATTTACCGACACCACCGTTTGAACTCATCGGTCGGTTGGTTGAACACAAATCACTGTCATTTATCTCATTTATGTCATTAACCATCGTCGTAATGCAACATCTTACCATTGTTGTCTTGAAAATCAGTGTTTTTCTTGACAATAAAATTACCAATGTGGTTTGCAGACAGTAAAATCATGTCATTTTCAACATCACCACTTTGTCTCTAGGAATTGTCCAGGCTACACAAATACACGCACGCACCCTTTGGGACTTTATTCATCTCCATGAAAATAAAAAGAAAAAACTGTAGGTCAGGAGAGGGTCACGGAAATGACTGTACTGTGTATTTATAGGATGTTTCATGGCAATTTGTTCCTAGTATCTTCATCACCATCATTAGCTGAGCAGCTAGTGGAGAAAAATAGTTCCCACGAGTTCAGAGGTATTTAAACAGCAGACAGACAAACCCGTACAAACACACGCCTCGCACCTAATTTTCTGCACTTTCCTGTTTGAACTCTCACTTCCAGGCACACTCAGACACACAGACACGTCTTTTCAGCCGGCCTCTGTCCAACATCTGCTTTGGCGAGACATTTAATTTCACTTGTTACGTCAGCCACACGCTCCGAGTTAGGAGAAGCCATTAGAAACATGACGCTGGACGGGCTCTGGGGCCACGAGACAAAGGAGGCTTTTCACTGCAGCTTGAAGCCCGTCCACATTTTACCATTGCCTCTGACTGGAGATTAAACATCGGCCTTATAACAATATTACTGCACACAGCACACAGAAATGTACCACAGAGCTGAACATGGCCGTGAATATTTAGACAGGACAGAAGCAGACCTGGGAATGCAGTCTGGTGTGATAGTTTTGTTAGTTTGCATGTGCAATAATCATGAGCCGTTTTGGAAAAAATAAGTTTTTTTTATGTCAGTGAACTTTCAGTGATTCTGGGTTACTATTTTTGAACTTCTCAAAAGATGTAAAGGGAGGAGCACAAAAGCCTAAGCCCTTCCTTAAACCCTGCAAGGACATTTTCTATGCATTCTCTATACTGACACAGTAATAAATCATGTTGATCATTTATTCTATGCAAGAAGAGATGGAAACTTTACTCCAAAAGTATTTTACAAGGCTTACTTTTCCTTATTTTAATGCACTGCTCATGCACAAATATTCCACATGAACTGAAATAAAACACTCCTCAGCCTCCACCTCAACCTCTCAGCTTCAAATCAGGAACAGACACCCGGTGACTGAAGAAGATGACACCGAGGCAGGATGTTGGTAAATGAGAGCACAGGCTTCATGTTTCCCTGCACAGTGGGCCTGGAGAGTCTGACTGACTGTTAGACAGAGGCAGGAGTGAAGTGAAGGCAGGTGAAGAGCAGCAGACTGACGCTGAGCAAGCAATGAATTCATTCTGTGAGGAGATTCTGAGGATTTATGGTTACTTTATTCTTATTTGAAAATGTGAAAATATTGCCAGCCCAGGCTCGGTAACAAAGGTCAGCTTACATTCAAAGCTTCACGTGAGATTTTTTTTTTTGTTCTATGTTATACTTACACTACGTTGTGCTGAATAACACTAACAGAGGATGGATTCATGAAGTTGGAGGTCCACAGTGGCAACAACTCTGTGTACAATCCCTCAACCCCTTTGGCTGAATTTATCAACAACACCATAGATAAAGTCCATAATATTCACTCCGTCTTATGGTTGTTTGACAGTGTTTTCATTACCGGCCACCGGCTCCGGATTATATTTTATTTGGAGTGGACACACAATCATACACACACACTGGGGCACGTGACACCAGGGCGGCTGGAACATCTGTGGGGCTGACAAGGGCATTCTGGGAAGGCGGAGGGGAAGAGGGTGTATGCACCGCTGGATCGAACCGGCTGGAAAAAGACGCGGTGAAAAAGAGGAGAGAGTTCTCAGTGGCGGTTGTGGTGTGGCACGTAACCACGCTACAAGAGGAAAAGGACAACGCGTGTGTGTGTGTGTGTGAGTGTTTGATGTGCCAGATCTGTGGGTCTATTAGCTGGTCTCAGAGGAGCAGGAAACCAAATCTTTTCATGGCTGCTGTAAGTCATTTTACCATGTGGAGCTGCCAGGGCCTTTAAACCTGTCTGCTGCATGCATTAGAAATGAGGTCAAATGAATAACCCCTGAACCAGTGCTGACTGTGTGTGTGTGTGTGTGTGTATGTGCGTGTGTGCACGTCCGTGGTTCCCCCGCTTAGGAAATGAAAGACCAATTAAACTAGGCTGTGTCAGGCCTATTAGTGCAAACTGTGTTTATACAGGGAGCGTTGGAGGGAAAGAAAAACAGAGAAGAGTGTGAAAAGGAGCTTAGATCAGCAGCAGGGACGCAGTTCAACAAAAACCCAAAAGTCGAAGTCAGAAAGGTCCACGTTCACCAGCAGTGCGTTGTCCTGAAATGGTCAGCGGCGTGATAAATCAAGGTAAACTGGGGCAAGTTACCTCATGCCGCTCACATTTCTCGCCACATCAGGCTTAATTGCTGCGATGTTGCCGTGTTGCCAGATCTCAGGCAGCGCTTTGGATATAAAAACTATGGGTAAAGCTGTAAAAACAAGACCCGATAATCCAATATTTTTCCTTTAATACATCACTGGAAAACATGTGTGAGTCTGTAAGTACCATCATGTGACAGTTCTGTTAATCTTTTGGTCGTGACGTCCCAAAACCCGATGTATGTATTATAGACCAGGAAGGATTTACTGAGAAGATAAATTGAGAGTCGATGTAAAGAGCTGTGAAGGAAGAACTAGAGCAAGACATGGAGGATAAACCTGTCTGGCCACTGATGTGTCTGAAGGAGTCCGCTCATGAGCTGGCTGTCTGCCCTCCACCAGGCCACCAGGGATCACTTTAACTAACTCCTGATCCGCACTTACACCCGAACTACTGTCGGACAGGAGAGATTCCAGTCAGAGGCGGCCATCGCTGCGGCCGCGTCGGACCGACGAGCCGCCCTGACCTTTGACAGCACTTAGAGAAACCTCTGGGGACGCAGCAAAACACCCACACACACGCGAGCGCACGCAGGCCGATGCGGTAGCTCTAAAACGGCTGCTTGGACTCACATACTCAAGAAATGCCTGTCGGGATTACTCCATCCCGTGATTACAGCTCCACAGTCTGCCAGAGCGTGTCCAGCGCCAGCCATTGTTCGCTGATGCACGAGCTCCGTCGTGCCGCGGTGCCAAACCCGGGCCGACTGAGGACCTGAGGGAGGACGGCGTGGAGGACCAGGATCGGGAAGCGAGGCTACATTGAATCGTGCTCCATGAGAGAGGAGTGGAGTGACTGTTAAAACCAAGTGACTGGGGTTTGGGAGGTTTCCTAGACATTCATTCTGCACAGCCACGTGCGTTTAAAACGAACAGAGACTGATGAGGTTTGGATCGCAGTTCACACAACTCACTGTTGTTGCTTCCAAATAGCCGGGGGACTACTTTTTTTTTCAGAGAGGGACGGGTTTTCAGACATTCTTAGAAAAATGTATTCTGAGCTATTTGAGAGTTGCCAACCTCCACAGAACAAATCTTTTGTTTGAATCCGACTCAGCAGACCTCTGCATGAGCCGGACTGCATTGTTTTTGACGTTTCAGGTGATGGTTTACAGCAGAGAGGGGCACAGACGATCACGAGAAAATAGAGCAGTGGCATGTGGGCACAAGAGTCAAAACCAAAGAGCTGCTCGAGGCCTCTTTAATGACACACGTGCGCTCTCTTTACGTATGCAGAGGGGCTTCTGGGTAGCTGCGGTTGAAAGAAACCGATGGGGCTCGCCTCAAAAATCTCAGCTGACGCAAAGACCCGTACAGCGGACACCCAGAGACAGTTTGGTTGAAAACAAAGTTGCGTTTGAGAAGAAGCATCAATCCCTGCTGGGGAAATTCAGCTTCAGTGTTCACTACTTCTGTTGTTGTTTTTTCATTACATGCACGCACAGCACCTACAGACATGCACAGGTGTGGAGAGATGTGATGGAGATGCTGCATAGTCAGGTGCTCCAAGTAATCAGGGTCTTGTCTGGTTGGTGCTGGACTTGAACGAGCCACAAAGCCAAGCCCCTGAGGCCTGATCCTGAGCTACTGCTGTATTTCATTATGTTTTCATGCAAAAGTACATGGATTCTAAGTCACTCATTCTCTCTAGTGCACCCACGGGCCCATCTTTACAAGCTCATAGTGTGCAAACAAGCAGTTTTCTATGACCTTGGATAGCTGAATACACGCATACTTAAAAACCACGACAGCTTGGTTTGCAGAATGTGCAGAATGGTTCATTGTAAGGTGATTTGCAATGTATTGGGCGAAATATGCAAACCCCTTTCACCTTTAATATTACATGCAAATGTGTCAGCATGTTGGAAACAGCTTTTTGGAGGCCCGTTGCTGCAGGAACACGCTTCTGACCTGATCAACTTGGTGATGTGCAGCTTTTTGTAACTGCAGAAAAGAAATCCTGGTAAAACTCATGTGTCACAGTTACCAACAAGGCTTGCGTGACCTGCTTGGGCAGCTGAAATGGGGCACAAGGCAAAAACCTTTCAGCTCCACTAAGGTGTACAAATCCAGATAAGCCAAAATATATTTTGAACAAAGCTGTAACATTAACAAGAACCACACTGGCCTTTGTCATGGTTATCAAAGGGCTTTCACAATGCATTATTATAGAGCCAAAAACCTGCTAGTTTATAAGATTTCAGTTTTGTTCAAGGACTGGCTCCATGTGCTGGAACCTGCCTCTCTGCTCTGATTCTAAACTCTTGTCTCTCTATGAAGGAGGCCATTGTTGCCCAAGGTATCTTGGCAGGCCGCAATCTGTGCAACGACAGACAAATGGTACCTCTGGCTCACCTGCCTCAGCCGCTCACAAAGGGAGGATTTTGATGGAGGGGCTGAGCTCCCTGCTCGGTTTGGAGCCTCCAATGGGAGTCAGGCGAGCGAGGCGAGAGAGGGAGAGAATAGGAGATGGTATGGAGTCATGCAGCTTATCAGATAAAGCTGTTCCCGCTGCCTGCCAGGTCATTACACAACAGATGCACGAAAACTGACGCACACTGTGCTCAGGACTTTATGCAGCTGAAAAGGCGGATCTGGAGTCGAGGCAGTGATGTCATGTGGATTTTTATAGATTAACTGATCTTTGTCATATTGAGGTCAAACTGGAATCTCAGTTCTCTTCTCTTTTTGGGAGACATCATAATGACGCTGCAGTTATTATGTTCTTTCAAGAGCTTAATCCCTTTCACAGCATGAGACATCTGGGAGGACCCAGCGTGAAATTATCTTCAGCTCTGAAAGTGGAGGCTAGTTAGTGTAGTTTGTTCATTTCAGGAATTGTTTCAGAGTTTACCTTGTGATTTGAACCCCTACATGGTGCAGACTAATGTTAGGAATCATTGATTAATGTATGAAAAAAAATATGGGCTCACAGAAAAATGGGTGGAGCACTCAGATTGGAAAAAAAACAACCAGCAACATTCCCATCAGCTGCTTAACTGCATGTGCTGCTTTCAGTGCAGAAATGAAAGATAAAATTAATTATTTTGGTTAAATGCAATGTGATCAAATAAGATGTTCAGTTCATGTAAGAAACTGCACAGTAAAAACACACTTTTGAAAAACCTTCAATAATCCCAAACCCAATAATCATAAATTAACGCTCTGATTTTTTCCTTAAGCGCCTTGACAACAAACACACGCTCAAACCACCCTGATTGAGACGGAGTCTCCTGACAGGTAATTATAATATTTACACTGGAACACTACCAATAAAATAAAAGTACACTGAGCCTCGTTTCTGCTCTATCCTGCTATTATCCCCCGGTCTTGTTTGGCAGGTGTTACTGTTTCGTGCTAAGGCTAAATATGAGGTAATTGCCTTCCATTATCCCTGTGAATCATGGGAGCTGCTGAGGTGATGCGAAGTGTGCAGGCAGAGGCTGAGAGGGTTAAATGTGGGACAGCAACCTGTTATTTGCCCCTGAAGGCTAAATGGAGTGGCAACAGTGCCCAGAATACTCAAACCCCCACAAATGAGAGGTCGTGATCCCCGATGATTGAACAAAGGCAGTGTTTGTGTGTGTGTGTGTGGGGACATGGAGGGGTGAGAGAGTCCATGTGTGCAGTTGACAGGTTGGTGGGTCAGAGGAGTGTAGCAGGGGGGTCAGAGGTCACCTCGACCTGCAGTGGAGGCAACTGCTCTTCTTATAGCAAGGACAAACACACTTCCTGCGGCTGAGAGGAAGGAAAAAATAGACCTCTGCTGTGAGGCGGCACGTGAGAGAGAGAGAGAGACTTCCAAAAACCACACATTAAATTGCTGAGCTTGGCCAGATAAAAGGTGCCAAACACATGACAGGCTGCAACAAAGGAGGGAGACAGAGAGAGCAAAACATGGTGGAGTGTGAGGATCTGGAGAAACTCAGCGTGGACAGCACAGAAACACACTGCTCTGCAAGGAGCCAGGTCTGAGCGTGTAAACATGCCAGAGGCTTTTGGATAGATCGATACGGACAACGTACCTACAGCGAACTTGTGCTCACACAACTTTGTGTTCACTGAATAAGCCTGTTATTATACATCTGAATGCCTCATATGATGGCGATTATCTCCAGTTCCCTTTTCCATCTCTCAAAAAAAGATAGAAAATGACTTCTCATAAACTTGTTGGATCATATTAAAAAAGTTTTTCATCCTCAACGTCCGATTAGTTTCCGTTCTTCTAATGGAAAAGATCTGCTTCATGAGGATACTTTTAAAACTCTGCGCTGTCTAATGGCCTCTAATAATATAAACATAGAAAAATTACCTTTTGCTATGCTACATATTAACATGCTTGTTCACTGTGAATGAGTCTGTTTGGACATTGCTGCGTTGACATCATATGGGAAGTGGGTGAAACAGCCAAATATTCTGCTGCTGAATCATTTGTTAGCTAGGTATCTTTACTTTTGTTGAAATTTTTGTGTCCACGTTAGAGACCGGTTATGCTTACATCTTGTGCTGTCTGATAACTTAAATGCCCTCAAGGCCTGAACTGTTGCCGTCACATGTGTATCAGATGGGCTCCGGGTAGTCTGTTAAGAATGCTTATCACCAACAAAAAATGATGAACTTTAATAACAGACAGAGAATTAGAACTACATGTTGATGTGACCCAGGTCTTGTCAGGTCTTTGGTGCTCTGGGGAAAAAATGAGCTGCTGGGCTCCATCAGCCCTCGATGCTTCCTCGCTTTGTACAGAGTCGAGTCTTTCTGCACAGGTAACAGATTCACTCTGATTAAGCAAAGGTTCATTTCTACATGCACAACCCATGAGCAGGAAACAGTTGGGACCAAATTTGGGACCAGTTTGGGTCCAAATCACCAATGACATGTTTTGTCCTTTTGTCAGTTTTGAGCGGGCGACACTGCTGCAGTGAGTTTGTCTGTCTAGGTATCCCTCACCAGCTCCTGTCCACATCCCACTCAATCATCTCCCGACCCGTCACACTATCACAAGACAGAGAGAGTCACTTCTTGTGAGGCTCCAAGAATATGTCATAATTGGTTATACATTGTTAAAATATTTTTTTCAGGTAGAGTGATCATTTACATTTACTCCATGATAATGTATAATATATCACTATTACTCTGTTGGTCTGCCTTTATGAGTTGAAAAAAAACTTATACAATACATGTCAGAGGTGGATAGTTGAGAAATGACAGCACTTTATGTAACTATGATTTTTACTACAAAGTTAAGCAGCACTGATCGAATGTTCACAGGATACGTGTGAGACACATCGCCTCATGTTCAAAAGGATCCCGATGATTCACCGGCTTAAACTGGCTTTGACAGCAGGATGTGCAGCAGGCAGCTACAAATAAAAAATACATTAAAAAATAAATAAAAAAAAGATCTAATTTTCGTTAGTTTTTCTAATTTAGTTAGTTTTTCCAACTCTAAATCTGCTCTTGCCTCATCAGAAACGTCTTCATCGCACCTGAATCCATTTGTGAGTAATGTAAACGTCATGACGTGTGCTTCTTTGGCCCTTTAACTTCTCTTTTGGTTTTGTACTTTCTTGCAGGTGTTCAGCCTTTTACTGTAAGACTGAACTGAGGGAAGAAGGGAAGTATTGTACTGCATGAAACACAAAGACCCAAGTTCAGGGACAAAGACAAAATCTTCTTTGGACGAGTTCTGTGCAAATGTACCGAGTCCCAGACAGCACAGAGAGAGAGAGAGAAGCAGAGAGACTGTCAGCACAGTCATCATCTGAGATGTACGAGTGGAGCTTAAACATATGGGACTTTTGGCAGCGAGGGCAGACAAAGGCTCAGCGCAGCAGTCAGCAGAAAAGTGGGCTATTTTTAGGACAGCGTGGAGGAAATTAGAGTGCAGGAGAAAGCAAAGAGAGGGGACGCAGACGGGCCTTCAAGACCGTCTGAAGCTTTGGAACCCGAGATGACGAGAGAGAAAAGGCGGTCGAGGACGTCAGAGCTGTCTTCTGGGTTCTGCTGGACAGAAGTGGGTCAGATGGAAGAGCTCAGACCACCACAGTGCACCATCACCCTCACTTCAGCCTTTCCTCAGGAAACAAAGGAAAGGGGAGAGCACACACACACACACACACACACACACACACACACACACACACACACGTGCTTTAGATGAAGTGTTAATTGAGTCCCGTGGTGTATGACTTTCAAAAATAGCCTTTCCCTTGTTCCAACACCCCCTCAAAGGCTTCCTCATCACATGGTTCAGCAGTGTGTGTGTGTGTGTGTTCTGGTGAGCGTAAAGGTTATACAACAGCTCTGTAGGTGCAGGAGCCAGGGAGGTTTTCAGAGAGGCTTAACAAAAAAACGCTGACAGAGCTTTTCCTAAAGCTCTGCGCTGAACTACTTTCAGATTTGGCACTCTTCTCTCGTGTCAGCGTTCTCAGCACACGCAGGACTCCGGTCACACACAGCTGAAACTGATTTATGAAGGATAACGTTTGAACTCACTGTGCTTAACAACTGCGATCGACACAGATACGATCATGTAGCCAGTGGATTGTTTTAGATTACTATATTTCTGAAAGACTCAGGGGACTCTTGAGTTAGGATTATTCCATCAGGAAATCTTGAATTAGAAGGGGCGGGCCTAATCTCTTGAGTCCTGAGCTTTTGTTTGGTGTACATTTGTATTTCTTTATCTTATATGAGGAGTATGCAATATGCTGGTTACAACTAGCAGCCTGTACCTGACCAGCTGACAAATCCCTGGTTAGTTCACCAGCAGTAGTTGGTCTACATGTTCGTCCAGACTTTTGGTTGGGAAAAATATCCGAGCAGGTTAATTTGCCTTGCAAAGTTGAATCATATAAACTGAGGACTAGTTCACTAATGCACTGGTATTTTTTTAAGTCCACACAGCCTTTTATGTGATGAGACATCTCCATCCACACAAGACAGAAAAAAACAGTACCAAATGCTCAAACCAGCATGACAGATGTGCCAAACACCACAGAAGAATATTCTGAGCATGCACAGTGAGCTTATTTTCCTTTAGATCTGTTAACTTACAATGAGTAGCAAACTATTGATTTATTAAGAGTTATCTGACCAAATGTAAATGAATCACTAGTCTGCCATTGTTCTTGTTGTTTCAGGTGCTTGATCTTTGCACAGAGCAACAATGGGCAAACGCCATTATCCATGTCTACACGTTAACTCTGAAAAGAGAGTTTCTGAAAATCTTCAACCGCAAAGGACTTTTCTAAAGGTCTGTTTTTAATGATGTGAAAAAAGATTGTGCATAGATGAAAGGCCAAAAAGCACAGACAAACCATGTTTTTAAAATGAGCCATGTAAGTGTTGGCTAGCCTGAGAGTCTGTACTTGTCTGAGGATATTAATGAATCCAGTTGGCAGGGTGAGTCGCTCTGTTTCTCTGTGTGTCACGTGGGCCAGTTAAAGTTACGCTCGGTGTCTGACAGAGAGCCTCGTTTACAGTTTACAGTGTTTTCACGTGAGCTCCTTGCATTACAGGCTCCGGAGGATTTGAAAGAGCTCATCTCTCTCCCCCGGCTTTATTTACCTGAGAGTCATCTGTTTGCAGATGGATCGAGCGGAACCCGGCTTTAAAAAGCTGTGCGGCTGCTGCTTGGGTGGCTTCGCGTTGGACCGCCTGCTCTACGAGGCTGTTTGCATCCCATGACAAGAGAGGCCCACCTTGGGATGAGCTCCAGAGCTGGGAGATCGAGTTTCACTCATAAAACCTCAGTTACCCCTCAGTTTTTTCTTCCCCTTGTCTCTATCTCCATTAGCCAGACCAGACCCTCCACGAGCCACCCCCCCCTTTCCATCCTCAGCCAGTGTGTTTTCTTTTGACCCACTTTGAGGGAAAAAAAATCAAAGGTGGGCTTTGCTGTGTCAATATCACCGGCAGTGGTAGTATCGTCGTTAGTCCTGAGTTGGAAAGAAAGAGCCAGAGGAGATAAAAGAGAGGATTCTGTGTCAGAGCCATCAGGGCGGCTCGTTTGACTCAGCAATGGTTCACTGAACTCTCCAAACTGATAGAGTCTTGACTGTTTTCTCTTTATTGGTCTAGACAAGGGACTGTTTCTAAAGGCCATTAAAACTGAGGCTCACATATCTGCTGATCAGTCGCATTAAACAATAATCAATCCATGAACCAGACCTTTGCAACCGTGTGGATTCAAAGTGTGCACATAAACAGGTAAATGGACATGAAGCTATTAACATGCTGTTGCTGTAGCTTTACTCTCCCACAGGCAGTGTAATTCAGTGTTTAATATGTTCACTTATTTATTGCCACTTTGTAGTCCTTTCATGCTACACACACAGAAAGGAAGCACAACAGAACATCACAATAGCCCTGTCGTGGACTGTGCACAAACTAAAAGTGCCTGTGAATATTTAACCATGCCACACATGTACAGAGGCAACATTAACATTATTAGTAAAACACATTGTGCATAAAGTGCATTTCCTGCTATAATAAGTCAAATACCTGCTGCAGAAAGGTTAAAGTTCAACCTGCTGTGAATCTTTGAGTCATTGAAGAGCTTCACAGCTTGAAAACAGTAAACAATAAAAAGATATGGAAAACTACTTGCACAGTTTTGTATATTGTGTATAAGTTAGCTTTGTGCTGTTTTAATTTGACAGAATTTCCATGATCACAGGTCTCCAACCAGCAGTGTGAAGGGATGCAAACAGAACGGTGAGAACAGACGTTGTTATTGAGGCACTAATTTAAATAGCGATTTGATGCACACACGAGGAAATAAAACTATTTGAAAACTTTAAGGTTTGTTGTGAATTAAAGTCACGAAGCCGGGATTCTTTTCTTGCCATAATTTTTCATTTTCAAGTGTAAATGGATAAATTGCTCTGAGAAAAATTCCCCAGGCTCCTCACAGCTTTGTTGGATAAACTGAAATCTACCGAGCCATCATATAATAAAACTTAACTTGTTTTTTTTTAAGCTCCTGAGAGGTTACCTGACATCAACAGTACATATTAACAGAGGGCTAATGAATCACCCTTTAACTCGAGTTCTCTCCCCTTCAGCCCGCCTTGTGTTTTCTGCCCTGCCGGGGGTGATCAGTGGGCGCTTGCACTCAGATCTCCTGTGGATTAGTAAGGAATGCAGCTTCATAAGGGGGCTTCAAAATACACTTTTCATTTCCAAAGTGCTCGACCTCTGTCAATAGCAGCCTGCTGTGAACCCAGTGCCTAAAAACAAACTGGACGCTTAGCCCGGGTCTTATCACAGCGGTGGTCTGCTACTGTTAGAACAACCCCGCGATGAAATCATTTCTCTATACGCTACGAGCAAAACACACACACACGTTTTCTTCACATTCAAACACGTGTATAAAAAGTACATCGTTGATTTAACATTTCTGTGCCTGTAGTCACGTCCTGCAACCTGCATACTACAGATTGAATAGGTCAGGGTTTCGATGCTTTTTCCCATCTTAACTACATCTTTAACTCTTTCCTCACAGAAAGGTTTCTTCATGGCTCCAGAGGTGTTTTTTCGCTGATAAGATGTAGAGCTGTACAGTCAGGTTTTTTTCTGCAGCACTCAGGTAGCATGTTTGGGTTTCTGAAAAGGAGGATAAGTTCGTATCCATGACGATGAATTCTAGATATGAGGTTTATATGTGCAAA
>JAVQJZ010180347.1:0-14757 GCA_036025355.1 Leiopotherapon unicolor | reverse complement strand
AGGATATTCTCGTATTGCAATTACATTTTGATATTTATTGATAATCGCTTCTTATTCCTTAAAAATATTGCATCTCTGTATATGAATATATAAAGATTTGTTTTGTGAAAAGACACACTATATGATACAGTGTTTGTATTTTATTGGTATGATTACAATGCTTAGCAGGGAAATGCTGCCATCATTACTGCCGACATTCTGGACCAGAGGGTCAGCATTAGAGAAGCCCCACTGCTGCCAGCACCAGATGTACAGCAGGAAAGCAGAGAGTCACCTGCTGCTAAAAGGCTGCTGAGGCATAAGGGGCACTGACTTATGGAGATGAGAAGTTTGAGGCAAAAGCAAGGTCTTTTTGATCTGGAGCTTGTTGTCTTCATGTAATGCTGTCAGGTGATAAAAAGTGCACAGATAGGTGATACTATATAAATAAATACATTTTCTTCTCTCTTTTTTTTGCTTCTTTTTTTAGGAGTCTAGGGATAACATGTAATGGCAGCCACTGAGTGACATGCTCAAGCTTTCAAAGAGCCCAGACCGTTTACTTCAGTTTCTTCCCTTTTGAAATCTTTCATATTCTCTCAGACAGCCAACTGTTACATACAATACAATACATGCAATTGTACAAATGTCACCAACAAAGTAAAATCATGACAGAAAGGGCATGGTTTTGAATATTCACTTCAGTGGTGATTGAAGGTCTTTCATCTGGAGATAGAGATGATTAATATCTATTGTAAATAAAGAGCAACCGTCTAATCATTGCGGATGGAGACAGAAATAGCGACAGGCTGACAGGCTGTAATTTTTGAGTCAAGAAGGTTGGTCCAATATTTGCTTGCACACCCTTGAGTTATCTTGTTTGGTTGGAAACTGTACTTTTAATGTGATGTGGGTGATAAAATATTCTTTTAATATATGTATGATACAATATGCTTCATGGTTATGCTGCCTGGTATTGTCTCCTACAGCCTGGTTAGTGTTGTGGAAATTTACATTTACTAAGAAAACAACATGGGCGTGGGTGCGACATGCTTGACATTTACCAAATTTGCCCTGGATAACAGACAGCTTAGCATTGTCTCGCATGTACACACTACAGCATGAAAGGAAAAAAAACAATGCCGCATTTCTCTGGCGGTGTTGTCACAAGGCTTGTTCAGTCTTACCCGTTTACCCATTTTCACAAACGCTGTCTGTCACTTGGGCTTGTCTACTCTTAATTTGATCCCTCCCTCTCACAATGGAGATGGTGGAGACTGAAACGCTCAAACGCAACAATAGTCCTCCTCCCTTCAGGTAGGTCTTGTGTCTCTACACGGCGCCACTGACTCGCTAAACTCAAAGCATTTTGACATAATTACAGTATCACGGCTCTATGCGGTGCCTGCATGTGTGCTGCGAGTTTGCCCTCCCATCTAAACTCAAAGCTCAAACAGACCGCCCATTCTGTCAAGCCAACCCCTGAGTCAATAGAACATCCTGTCAGAGTGAGTACCGCCTGCCAGCCTGTTAGGCAGCCCCACCAAATGCCCAACGGGAGGGAGAGTTATAGCCTCCCATCTGGAATGATCCCCTGGGCTTAAGAGGTCAGAGAGGACGTAACCACAGCTACTCTGTGCAGGTAGTTGCTATTGTCAGTTTTGCCAGAGTGCCTTGCCCGTCAGGAAAAAAAGATTTTTTTGTGTGTGAAACTGTATTTAGGGACCACCACTGATGTCCTGGTGGTTTTATGAATGGGTTTGCTTTTTCTGGGGCAAAATGCCTGCTCAGATGTAGTCAGGTCATCACTAATAGATACGCCATGCAGGCCCTGAGAATTTGAATTTTTAATTACCGTATTTTCCGCACTATAGGGCGCACTGGATTATAAGACACACTGTCCATGAATGGTCTGTTTTCGATTTTTTCATATATAAGGTGCTGTGTGTAATGGACCGGACTATAAGGCGCATTACACAAAGTACGTATCACTCCGCGAGGCTCCTGGCCGTAATGCTCCAACGCTCGTCAAGCAGCGTGGCTTCGTAGCTTACCAAAGTCATACTAAAACATTTTGACACATTTTTGAGCGCCGTGTACCACATAAAATCGGTTCGAGGTCAGTAAGCACAACCAGAATTCAAACATAAAGCGCACCAGATTATAAGACGCACTGTCGAGTTTTGAGACAATTTAAGGATTTTAAGTGCGCCTTATAGTCTGAAAAATCAGAGGTATATTTGAATAACTGTAATACAACCATAGACACCAATTGCAGCTCATTAACAGTCCTCTTGTTTTTTTATTTATTCAAGAATGGTGTCAGCATCTTTTTTTATACTCCGCAAGATCCAGCAGTGAGATTAATCTTGTCTTCAGGGACAATGATGAAAGAAAAAAAGAGAAAAAAAAAAACAGTATTGCTTTTGAATTGTGACATGTATCAGAGTATGAATCATCTAAGTATTCATCAGCTTTGGAGAGCTGGTTTTGGAATCTAGAAAGTTATTTCACTGCAGCTTTCTGACAAAGCTCTTCAGAGTTTGAGAGTCAAAGGAAGAGCAGGGATCAATAACACTGGATGCCTGAAATACATTTTATTGTTTATGAAATTTGGCACAGAGTACTTAGTTCACTGTGCCTAGCTATGCGCAAATAAAATGTGAGCTTAGAATACTGTTCAGACAGACTATGACAATTTATGCAGTGCTGTAATATGTGCTGGATACTCTTCAAACAGCATCAAACATAGATGCTTAGTGTGACTGTCAGCTGTGTTTCACATTCTGGTTTTGAGTCTGTGCAGAGGTTGCATGATGTCTACACGATTTCCTCCAACTAAATTTCCTGCATTACTGATTTGTGTTTGTTTGTTGTTCTATTTTTACTCACCTTTTTGAACATGCATGTCCATTGCACTTGTCTATCTTGTGCTATCTCATTATTTATTGTCTATCTATTTATATCTCTCAGTGAGGCTCAGTCAAGTCCAAGTTCTGGTCTTGTATCTCACAAATGCTGTGATTCTAAAGTCATACATCTTGAAGCTCAGTTTCTTTGATTACAAAAAAAAACATTAAAACACCTCAGTGATTTTTATTTGATCAGTTCCACATACACTGTCCCCCTGCTGTAAATACCCACCGGAGCACTGAATTTCTTTCTGACACACACAATTTTGACTTTTCAGACAGAAAGTTGTGCTTACTCTTGTTTGAGAGATGTTTGCTCAAAACTACTATGCCCAGTTGTTTTGGGAAATTTATCAGCCTTAAAAAAATATTTAATGAAAAAACAAAATGATGTTAAAGTGTTATCATTTCAGTTATTGTAGATGGAGAGCTTAAATGGGAGATTGAGATGTATCATGAAGCATGTGCTCACCTGTCTGCGCAGGTCCCGGGTCTTTTTGGTCATCTTGTCAATGGCTGAGTTCAAAGGGTCACCTTTCTCTTTCCTGCCAGTCTGCAAAATGAAACAACAGTCTCATGTTAACATAGTCAATATATTAATATATACATAACACAATATTTCAATCATGTCTGTTTTATTCCCAAACATTGCACTTTATACTGTATATGACAGTGCATATCTTTTTGTAGAAGTGATGTAAACAAAGCTTGTGGGGTATAATTAGTGTAGGTCAGCATTTATAAAATACAGTTCACCACAGAACATGTGTTGACATTACAAGTGCTCCACGATTAGCCCGGAGTCAGTGCAAACATGTCTCAAACTGTTTTGGTATGGTTTTATCTAGCAACTAGCCTATCTGGCAACTATCAATTTAGATGTAGCCAATTCCCCTGTGTGCTTCACATCCAGTCACTGCCAACTCCCACTGGTGGCTTTAGGAGGGTGTCGACTGCCATGTGCTTCACCTGATACACGTGGAGTGACCAGCTGCTTCTTTTCACCTGACAGCAGGGAGTTTCTCTGAGAGAGCGGCGTGGAGTTTCGCGCCATTCCAGATTCCCCTGCTCTCCAGTTAACACACATCCCCGCCAACCAGTGGGAGTCACTAAGGCAGATACCAGTACAGGAGCCCTTGCTGTCTTTCATAGAGAAATCTTGCCAATTGTGTTCATGGAAACGCATGGCCATGGAAGAAGCTCCACTTTCCACTATGCCACCTGGGTGCCCCATTTACCACTTACAAGCTCGACTGTTCTTGCTCAGAAACCATGGAGAATATTGGAGTGATTTATACTACTCCAGTTATTAGATTTCCACTTTTACTGCCTAACTTGGGAAGGAGGCTTGGCCTGGAGGTTAGAAAGATGCTGTCAGTGTCCCACAGTTAAAAATTTCTGCTCCAGGACACATATGAATGATCCTGTCCTCTGATCCCTTGAGAGAAATGCATACGCGTGTCTCAGGCAGTGGGAAGTGGTTGAATCCTAACAGTCTCTTGCTGAATTGCTGTATATGAATCAAAGATGAATTTTAAGATAAATGTACAGTATTAAGCAGGTATTTGCATAACACTTAGCACACAGCGTGATAAAGCATATCGTATCGTAAAAAATTTCCTGGAACAACTCTGGATGTTAGTCTTACAGAGGTTTCTAAGAATGCCATTACACATTTAAATAAGTATGTTTAATAACGTTTTAGTTTTCTGGGCAAACCCATGGGCTCTAAAAATAAAGCAATGTAAAAGATGAAAATAAATACACAACAATTACAATATATGAACTGGAAACAGTGTGTGAAATAAGCGTGTGAACTGAGACACCGTAAAAATGCGTATCCTATGCAACTACTGCGCTGCTCACCCTCACTCAGGCCCTCTCAATCAGCTGCTGCAGGAAGTCAAATGCCATCACACTTCAAACTACTATAAATAATCATTCATGTTAATTACTCCTTTTATTTTGACAGCTGCCAAATGAACAAGTGTGGCTCATCTCTCCTTTGAAAGTGAAAAGAGAGATAAAAAAATATTCTAGTCACCAGAACCAATCAAATCTGCTAATTCAACATCTGCAGGTAGCTGAGGCTTATTTTATTAAAATATTTTTGTAGAAGAAAAACAAAAAAAAGGTTTGTTGGATGATCAACAGATTGTAAGACACTGTGATCTTCTGTCAAAGCAATACCAGCATACAAAATTAGTTGTGCCGTTGCCAGGCAACCATCCGACAGTTCTGCCCAGCATAGCATGAAGGCAAAACAACCAAATCAGCCTTTGTAAAAAAACACATACCTGGTGACATGGATTCCCATTCATCCATGCCTGTTTCGAATGAGGATTTCCTCTAGACAAAGTGACCATGACAGGGCTTTAAGTAGAGTGGCAATTTAATCATTATCCTGTTCAATGAGACACAAAACGTGGTTGCTTATCTCCGTGTTGCTGCACTAGTATCTTCCCCTTTTAATAACCGAGCCTCGTACAGAGAATCAAAGGACGAGACCCAGTCAAACACCCACCTTATGGTGCACCCAACCCCGGGGGTTAACAGCGTTTGTCACTTTGAATGCTTTGGTCACTATCAGGTTGTAAAATTACTTTTTCCACGTTTGTCCTATCACATGTAGCAAGCAGCGGACAGGGAGGGCCACTACTGTAAAATCAGACACAGCATGGAGGAACTACCAGCCTGAACTCTGTCTCTGAGGTTGTGTTTAGCTCAGGAAGTATGCGAGCTGTTGTAAAGACTCTTAGTGTTGTCGCCATGCAGCTCTCAGTGAGCTGGCACCGCTTTTTAAAATAACTAGTCCAAAATCACTTTCTGCTCTCCTGCCTTACCGAAAGCTCAACATTCAAGGCTATGCCAGCGAGAGGAAAGACAACCACAATCTTTGAGCAATTTCTCCTATTTGGATATGTAAAACTCCAAGCTCAATCTATGTGTTGCGATGTGGGTACATGCAGTGGGGAATTCGCATGTTGACAAGGTCACAGATGTGAAAGTGCTGCTCAATGAAAAGAGCCTGTAGCCATAAAAACAGATATGATTCCCTTCTCTATCTAATGTATTGCTGGCTTGCCCTTGGCCAAGGCTCATATAGCACGAGTTTTCTTTCCTATGGATGTTAAACATTAGGAATGAGCCATTTGTCTCCTAGCTCTTACTACAGTTAGTCACCCCCCTCTTCTAATAGCAATCACATAGTGCAGTCATTTTATGTGGAGCAATGCACCAAACTGAAAGGACAAAAACTGGCACTCAGGATGCGATGGATGTGTGTGAGATTCGATCCCAATACCCTCCTTGCCCTGTTCTCTATGTGTGCTGGTGGGTCGCATTCTGAAACATACAGCAAATGGCTTTTAAGTCAACAGTCGAACGACATAGGGGGAGGAGAGGAAATGAAGATAGCATTCAGTTGCCTTCCATTATGTGCCACAAGCTCGTACAAGCACTCACGCTTTGATGTGTATACACAGACAAGCTCCTCTATGCCAAAGCAGAGGACATGACAACATTAGTCATTGTGCTGCCTAAAGAGCCTAATGTGTCATTAAGGCACCAGAGGGACGCAGAGGGATTAAAGATTCTCACCGCCAAAAATATAAAGGGGCTTAACTGGAACCTTTCCGAGGATACTTCAAACATATTCACTCGATTTTAGGTAGAGCCGGCAACCTTAATTGAACTGATGCAAAGACAAAATGGTCAGGCAGTCGATGGCGCAAACAACCAGTCTCATTTATGCCATGAATACAGAAAGAAAACTGAAATCCCAGCTGTTTTATTTGTCAAAACTCTGAATTCTTTAATCTGAGTTAAGGAGATTAAAACAGCACAGTGATGTCAATCTAAAGAGACAAAACCCAGCACCTGTTATTTTCAGCCCCTTTCTGACAGCTGAGCAGGGGTCATTGATAAGAGCTTTTTTCTGTGTTTTCTGTTTTTGTAAGATCAATGCAGCATTATTCTGACAGCTGTACTGAGTCAAATGCTACTATTACTATAAATATGCTCCCTTCTACTGTAATTACTCCATGTCATAACTCCTTTGACACGCAATGGAAAATGCATTGCTCATGTTGGGTTTCCTGCAAAAACATAAAACTCCCAATTAAAAACACTACGCATGAATCCCCCATCACACACTTTACATACAGGGCAGTCCACAGTGATGAATCATAGGTTAGTCGATGCGTCAGGCTCATATTCAGCCTGGGACGGTCAAAACTGCGCCCTTTGGTGTGTGCATGCACATGCGGGTGAGACAGAAAGTGAGAGAGACAAACTAAGTCACATTATTGTATTTATGCGTCTGCGGTGTTTATCTGGGAAACTATTTGACTTCTCTCCATTCCCATCCAGGTGTGCCCTGTATGTGCGAGCAATTGCGCTCTCCAATTCGCAGCCATTAAAAGCTTGACAACACAGTTGGCTGTTGATTCAATTGTCTCCCATACAGCAACATTGATTGCTTAGTTTTTGACTGCCACATAATGGAATGTGCATGTTCGGTTTCTCTGGTAAACACAACTCCCCGTGGTGTTTTGCAGACAATGTTCCCAACTGTCCCCATCTATTATTTTCCACCCCCCAGTGTGCGCTCATTCATTCTCAGTTGGGGAGAGGAAGATAGAGGAGGGCGTCTGAAAATAAGCATCTAGTGTGCGGAGTAATGGAAGCAGTAGCAGTGGAGTTATTCTTGCCCACTCAGGAGACGGCTGGTGGACGGTGCATGCTGGTGGAACGGCTGAGGGCCCTGAGCGTGTTCACTCTCTCAGACCCTCCCAAAGAAAGTTGTGTAATTCAACGCACTGCGGCGCAAACCTGCTTCGCTGCATTTTTGACCCCAAACCCTGTAATGGTAGAATAAGACATATAGTGGCGTCTGTGCAAGCTGCATAATACGTAGAGGAATAAGGCACTTGGTTTTCAGGTGTGAATCTTTTCCATTTTCTTGATATTTTTGAATGTGAAATAACAGCTAAGGCTCTGCTTTAACTAACCCATTTCAGTGACATCTAATAATGAGGGGAGCTGCATGCATTTGTAAATGAATGTTTTTGTGTGTCTGGAAACAATATATTTTACTCTTAGACCAGGCTGTTGTCTATGTTTATTTTTCATGTTGTTTGTGAGCATTATGTGAATAAATGTCCAAAGCTTTCATGTCTGGCAAGAAAAGAAAGAAGAGACGTAATGAAAATGCAGCCGATCAATATTTTTCCAACTCATTCAAGGAAAAGGTGACTGCATTCACTCATTAATTGAACTAAATTCTGTTTTTTATCGCCACGTCTCTGTACCTCCCTTGAAACTAATGCAATAAAAAATGACACTGGCAAGAGCACGCTGAAAAACCGAGGGATGGTGGGACAAGTGAGGAATGAATCTGGTAATTCATAGGCAATAACATGGCAAATCAAAGGAATGGGCAGATGAATCAGAGGGAGGAAAATAGAAGACAGGTGGGGAGGGGAAGTGAGGGTGGTGGGAGGTGCATGAGGCATTCTGTCTCATTGTCTCCCAAGATCAATGTGTTAAATGACATCAATTCCGGCTCCTTGTCAATTCAATTAGGCAGGAGCGAGAGGTACAATTACTGTCCAATGTGGTTACACTGTCTGCAGTGGGCTTAAAGAGGAAGGCGAGCTGATAACGAGAGGGTGAAAGAGTGTTTGTGAATCTGTGTGCCTGGGGTGGGGGGTGATAATAGTGGTAACATGTTGGTTGGGTTACCAGCACATAATGGGTAGCTAGATCCTCATTAAGATAAGTTGTGCTCCCTCTGCTGCAGTGCCATAGATGGCCCAATTTGACTTGTTCTCATTAAGTGGAACTTAAAGAGGTTGCAGCGGTGGCTATCAGCTAGTTTGATTACAGGATACTGAAAAAGAAAAACATGCTACAATGCCCGATGCCTAAGGAAATGATGCAAGGGGAAAATACTTTCACATGAGTGGTTCAGATTAGAATAGTTTTTTTCTTTTTTTCTTATTTCAAATGAGATGACAGAACAACATAGTACAGAAATAAAAGCCATATCATAATCTCATTATGGCCATTATGAAGAACTATCATTTCATAGAAATATCATTTCAGTGTGTGTGCTCTCTAACAGAATAGTTAGCTGAATATTGGAGATTAACTATACACACACACACACGCACGCACACGCACACGCACACACACACACACACACACACACACACACACACACACAGGCCTCATTTGGGCCTGTTGCAGGCATTGATTAACAGATGAGTTTCACACTATTTACATAATGTCTTCAAAGACGTTACATAGAGGCCTGAACAACGGACTTTCTTTTTCATTAATGAGGTTTAATGAAAGTGATAATGACCTAAGGCACTGGTTTTCAATCCTTGTCCTTGGACTCCTGGTGCACCACATGTAACTCACTATCCTTTATGTCCCACAAATTGTACACATCAGTTACAATTTCGAGGAGAGCCCACAGAATGCTTATCCAACCTATTTTATCACAAACAAAGTGGAAACAAGTTTTTTTACTTTGGGGTCTCCAGATATCATTACTTTGTGTTCTTGACTGACACAATGGATTATAGATATGGGAATGGCTGATAGATCATTATGACACATGACACAAAGGGGATTTTATCATTCTATCAATAATTTTAGCATTCTCTCAATAAGCAAATACTATTATAGCAGGTCATAATCTTTTAACTGTCAATATAAAGTTCAGAGATAAATATTAAATATATACTGCATAATTAATGACAATGCTATTGAAAGGAATTACTTATTTACTGTATACACAAACAGTGTACATATAAATATGTATACAGACACACAGACATATATGTATGCATGTATGTGTGTGTGAGTTTCTGTGTGTGCGTGTATCTGTGTGCTCGCTCCTACACAACACACACTTCTCAAACCTATTCAAATTCTGCTGTGGGCGACTGAATGAATATCCGGAGCTCCTGTGTGGAGCCTCAGGACAGCCAGAGCACTCCTCACCCCCCAACGTTCTACTTATATGCAGGCTTTGTGTCTTTTCTCCTCTCATATGGTTGCCCATAGTATCTATGACCGTGGTGTTTGAGCCTGGCAGTCTCCTGTAAGTTAGAGTTAATGCTGCCGAGAACAGCGCTGCCTGAGGAGGAGCCGGAGTGCCTTCTGGCACAAGTTCTCTTATGTTTAATGGCTGATGCCGTTTGCTTACGCCTCTCGTTACACTGGCTCATGTTTAGACTGCGGGCCTGTCACTGGCTATTAGCATCTGTGGTCAAGCAGGCTGTGGATGAGAGGAAGCATCTGGCTTATCATCAAGCACACCGTAAGTATAAAATGAGCAGTTTTTTTAGGATGGGGTAAACACAGAATGAAGGATTAACACCCTGTGTGCATGGATATATGGTTAATGGCAGACTGATGCAAAAAAACAAACTTCTGAATCATAAATATTGGATTGTTTTCGCTGACACATATATGTGCACAGACTATTTAAATTTCATTTTTGGGGCATTTCGTCCTGTATTTGAAATGACAGCTGAGAATGATGGGAGACATGGTGAGTGACCAATGAAGATGACACGCAGCAGACGTCCTGAGCCAGAACTGAACCAGGACCGATGTGCTGAGCATCTCCAACCACAGCAACGTCCCCTCCTTCTGTTCTGTTCTTCTGTATTCTGTGTTAGCACGAGACTGTGATTGGGGGTTGGAGAAAATCTAGCAGGTTGTTTTTGAGATACTTCCTGATGGCGTCATACAAACTGGACAACATGGCTTTTTATATAACTGATCATTTCAACTAGTGCATAAATAAAATCTAACTGGACATAAATGAAGAGAAACATTAGGGACAGAGAGAGGAAGCACGGAACTGCAGCTGAGATAGTGGCAGTGTCAGGAACTGGTGAAAAAAATAAACAGAAATTAAGACAGAAGTAGAGCAAAGGACTTTTAGTTGCATGTCTTTCTTGACACTGTGCTGTTTGTTTGATTGCTGGACATAATGAGATCATGTCCAAGAGGCAAATTAATTATTATTTTTTTACCTAGAATAATATCAGCACTCAGGATCTGGAAAGTAGAAATGGTGAAAGTTTGTAACAGAGTAATCTGCCAACCTGAACCCAGGTTGAATTCTCAGAAGGAAGCTAGTTCGAGAAAAATCAGACCTTCTACAGCCTCTTCATATAGAGGGAGGTTATAGACATCATAAAGACTTTATTATCATCTCTCTTAGTCAGAGGGAGTACGATGGCTTTGGAGAGGCTGTCACCCTCCATATTTCTGCTTTTACAGTAAGGACTAAGGTATCTAAGAGCCTAGAAAATAGTCAGAGACTGACCGAACACAAAAACAAACTTGAAGAGGCAGCACTGGAGTATAACAAGGATGTTTGAGGGCTCTGAAGTCAATAAAGTGCTCAAGATATTCCTGCGAGATGCACCAGACGTGAGAAGATACTGAAGTCTTCAAAGTTCAAAACAACATTGGCCTGTTTGAACAGCGACTTTCCTGATACAAACTTAAAGCGATTCAAGTCATCGTAAGAGTTCAAATGGTTTGAAAATGGCATCCCTAAACGTACAATGTCTCAAAAGAAAAAGACAGAAAAGTCAAAACTCCGCCTTGATTATGGTGGTCTACTTGATTTATTGATCCTCACATAGCTCATGCGTCACAGAAACAAAACACCACTGTACAGTAATGTGATGGGAAGTCATGCAGCCATGCAGGGGTTTAAGAATAGACGCACGGAGAGAAGGAGGAGGGTTAAATATTAAGTGCGTTGGGCTGTAAGCCAAGGTTTTAGGTGCATAGTTTCAGGAGAATAAGAAAAGGCGTGAGGGGAAGTGTCTGGTTATCAGACAGAGAGAGAGAGAGAGAGAGAGAGAGAGAGAGAGAGAGACCAGGGGATAAAAAAGTCTAGTCCTGCAGCAGCAGTATGGGGAGCTAGAGCAATGCTGCCTGCAGTCTCCCTGAACTGAATAGCAAGTAGTTTGCGAGGGAGGGACTGAAGGAAGGGCAGCAGGAGAGAAGAGAGGCGAGGGAGGGAGAGGCTGAGAATAGGTTAGAGAGGGTGAGAAAATAAGAGAGTGGTGTGATATCTGTGAGAGCAGAACTGTGGTAGAAAGAAAAAAAACGAGTCAATGGGGTGAGAAGAAGGTTTGAGTATCATTGATGTACTTTTGTTTCACCGCACAGCTGAAAAAAGTCAGTTAATCTCACACACACACACACACATGCACACTTGCCTGTACATACCCAAAAATGACATGGCTGTCTGAGATGTGTGTTTATGAAATGAGTGAAGCTTCAATACAAGCCTGATGCTTCCTGTCGGAGTGAACACCTGAAACACGCACTACTGCGGGTCAATCTGATTCAAGGACCTGCTCTTAATACCACGGCACATAATCCCATTTCATCACCATTTTCTCTTTCCTGCATTGCATCAGTCTCCACCCCTCCGTAACGGATCAGACCAAACAGTGACATGTTACGAATTATGAGATTTCCGTGCGGTGGACAATGGACACAAAATAGACATTAGTGTTAACTGTAAGGGTCATATTCTCAAGAACATTGCAAATTAAATGGACGTCAATGACAAATCCCCTGAACTGTGGTGCAACATCTGTATCCTGTGCAGTGCTGTTAACACTGTTCACAACACAACAGGATTTACAATGTATTCAAATAAAAAACCTATTAAAGTGTGTAATAAACCTAAAGCAATAAAAATAATATTCCTTAAGCATAGGTTGTTAAAGGAAAAGACACAAATTCAGGCTGTTCTCTGATTTTTCTTTTCTGTTGAACGCAATTTTATGCATTATGTGTCATTATGAGCATTATTAAGCAAAAACTGTGAAAGATAAACATGCACTGACGCAGGAAAAAAAAAGGGAACAGACCGTCTTGTTGTGTCTAGACATCATCCACTGTCAGACTTGCCTCAGACGCCATCCCTGCTTGCCTGATGGTCTCTTTCCACTCATAGCTCGCCATTGTCAAAACTGCCCCTCTCTATGTGACCTCTTAACTACACTGTGTAGAGCACAGGATTACAAGTCAGCAAGGTAGCTCCAGAAACTTGAATTGACTGAGGAGAAAACACGTTTTTTCACAGACACTGACGCAGTTTGGTATCATTCCATCTCTCACACAGTGTCTGGTGCAAAAATAACAGACAGTGACTTGCGCGCAATGATTTCAAAATAGTTTCGCCACACAGGCACAAAATTAATAGATTCAAATTAAACAAAACATGTGAGCAGCAGATGTGTCTCCAGAGTCGACATTCCTTTGCCATCAGTGTGAAGGTGGTGGTTGTCAGGGATAGCATGGGCTGTAAAGAATGATATGCGTGTTTTTGTAAACCGGGATAATGATGACTCAAGCTGCTCTTCTGGGTGGGTTGCTGTGTGTAGGTAGCACTAATCAGGGATTAGGGTGGTTTGGGGAAAGGGAAATAAAAATGGCCTCAAATCTGACAACCAAAAAAAAAAAAAAAAATAGTAGCCAGCAGAGGATCAAATAAAAAAACATGCTAATGATAGCACGATAACACTAACGCACCTACTGCCTTATTGTGGCTGATCCCACTGTAGAGACAGCCGCCGTGTGCACAAACAACACACATACAGTGCGCTGAGCCAGACAACAGCGTGGCTCCCTCGCTGTAATGATCCAGGGTGCAACAACTTCAAAGACTGCTAGAGCTGGCTGGACTGGTGAAATGATTATGTCTCCCACTATCCTTTAATGTGGGCTTTGTCAGTGCAGCCACACAGCAGTGCGAGCCACTAACAGAGTTGTTGCTGCTATTAGTTACGAGGAATAAGGAACAGTAAAGCTGCAGAATATCTCGACATGATGTAAGTGCACCGCGCGAGGATGGATCAGGGCACAAGACTTACTGTCATGGTGGGTGTTTGGGGATTGATGCCTTTTCAAAGGACATCTATTCTCTTCCTTAAGCTGACTTACAAAATGTGCTCCTGCAACGGCCACAGCTGTTCGAGTCCGACCAGCATTCTCAGGAAATGACATGTAGACGTCACCCTTGAAAATATTGGCCGCCATTTATCAAACCGTCCTGGAAACAGCACAGATTCAAGCACTAGGAGAGACATATGAACCTCTCTACATCTGATTTATTAAACCGCCGTGCAGCATCCAAATGAGCACTGATTTGATCACAGACTGATAAATTGATTCAGCTGTGGAAACAAGGACATGCTGCACCAGTCCCTTATTTACATACGACAGACCCTAATTTATGTACGTTTGGCAACTCTAGGTCTATTAAAAGCAACGCCCAGTGCAGCTAAATTTCCATACGCTACACGACAAAGAGGATGTCGTAAAAGATCTCTTCAGCCGTGAGAGTGCCAAGAGATTTGCCATCAGTTCTCCCCATGAAGACCTTTGCATAAAGACTCATCCCTTATTTGAATCATGTTTCCAATGTGAAATTGAATAATTTTGAATAGCTGAATTATATATTTCAAGTTAATGTGTGATAAATACACAGACTTATCCAAGTGCATCACATTCGCAGTGGGTGGGAGCAATTTGACACATTGTGCAGTTACCATCAATAAGCTTGAAATAAACGCTGCTTTTGTTATGATGCTGATTTGTTTTTGTTGAGCACAGTGTCTGTGGACTTTTTACAAAATGGCATCTTGGGGTACTGTGGATCACATATGAGAAATAAAGCCACCAACTAGAGGTGCTCCGATCAGGGTTTTTGGAGCCGATCACCGATCACCGATTTTTGAAATCAGTATCGCCGATACCGATACCAAAGCCTCCAGTTTGCTTTTTATAGTGTGGGATTAATTAT
>JAVQJZ010180334.1:0-19826 GCA_036025355.1 Leiopotherapon unicolor | reverse complement strand
AAATAAAACATGCATATCTGGCTTTGTGCATACAGAGTCTTATGCATCTGGCCCAAGATGTTCAGATGTAAGTCACATGGTGTTGTTGAGATGAATTACAAAGGCAACAAAAAATAGATGGGTAAGTGGAAAAGAGAGACACCTGGAACCGAAAGACAGAAGTAAGCAAAGAACAAGGGAAAGAAAAAAGAAATTGTGTTCGCACGTTTTTAAGCTCCCTGCGGCCTTTTAACATTAGAAAAAGTAAATGAGGAGCTGTTACACTACTAACAGGAGGAGGCTTCTCCCAAAATGCTGCACCTCCTGTCGTTTATTGCAGTTTTGTGCATATTTTCCCAAAGAACAATCTCCACTAGAGATGAACCAAAAATCTAAGTGAACATTTAAAAAAAAAAAAAGAAGTATTAGCTGTGAAGTTGGTGGAAGCGACTGTGCTGATCATAAGCTCGTAAGTCATGCAGAACTTTGGCTGTGCTGCAGAATTTCCGGTCAGACAGTAAGTGTTTGACAGCTGGAGATAAGTGCTGCTCACTGATATTGGCAGTTGGTCTGCGTGCAAACAAAGTACGTGTTGCTTGACCTGTTTTTTTTGTAATTGCCAACAATGCCTTTTTGACAATAAAAGCTCAGCTGAGGACAATAAAATCTGACAAAGCGGCGCACACTGAGAGAGCAGAGAGGAGTGGGGAAATGGTGACGGGAGAATAAAGAGCTTTGAACGGAGTAAAGGGAGAACAGGATGGGGCAGGCATGTTGCCAGAGTAGCGAGAGACAAGGATGGTGAAGTCCAGTCACAGCGCCGATGAAGACGGGAAGCCAAGAGAGACAGTGTGAAGGGAGAAGAGAGAGAGAGTGCTGTATTTTTGGTGCTCCACTTTCTCTGGACACAGTTTAGGGAGTAACTGTGTGGCGGTCTAGGTGACAGGGCCTGTCATTGTCTCAAAGAGCAATCTACCCACACACCCACACACAGACACACACACACACACACACACACACACATTTATATACATCCACACACACTTTCCCCCTGTAGTGCCTAATTTCTCAGTTCAGCCGTAATGGTATGAATATGCAGCCCCAACCCCGACATCTCCCACTGCACCAGAGCTATTGATCAGCCGTAATGCTCCACTAAACTGAGGAATTGCGCTGGGACTGCTCACACACAGACACACACACATATATATATAGTAAGGTCACGCACATGCAGTAGCGTGCCGCGGTGCGTGCACCTACAGACGTGCGCACTTAAATTGATGTCATTCTGCGTGTGGAGGAGACTCTCTGTGCACGCCTGATAGAAATGGATGGTGTGACAGCAGCAGCAGTGTGTGTGTGTGTGTGTGTGTGTGTGTGTGTGTGGGAGTTTGAGCAAGTGTCACAAATACGCATACGTGCGCGTGCTTGGAATACATGCGTTACTGACTGCTGCGAAACATAATGTGACGAATGCACAGCAGGCAATCACGGCGTATCATAACCATAATGTTCAACTAATTTCTGTGTGTGTTTGTATACAGTTAGAGCAGCCGTAACTATGTCTTATTTACTCCTGGGTCTATTTGTTTAACTGAGTGAGTGCAAATGCACTGAGCGTCTCAGCGCGGGTCAATAATATTGAATAGCCGGTGAGTACCTACTGATAATGGTGTAAGCAGATAGTGCTGTGCAGTAGAGAAGAGGATTATTACCGCACACAGTGTAACAGTCAGGCCATGTTTGGACAGCTCTGCATTACCTCAGATAACGGCATCCATTCCTTTACTGAGAATTTGACTTTATTTAACAAGAAGATACAGCTGAAACTTGTGTTTGCTGCTATGTGGGATGGCGATTTTACAATATTTTGCATATTTATTCAATATGGAGGACTAAAAAAAAAAACTGTTTAACTGCCCCCCCCCCCATCACAATGTTTGCATGTTAGTTGTTTTCCAGTGCTTTTGCATTTTGTGGTCAACCAGGATTCACCAAACACTTGGGCAGATTCAGGTGCTTTTGAGGAACATTTCACTCTGGATGACTGCTGTGTTAACATTGGGGAAAATGTGAAGCAGTGGGAACTTTGTTGAACACAATGGAAAACAAAATAACAATGCAGGGGCACAGCGTGAGATTAATCTCCCTTGTCCATTGCCCCGGTGCATGCTGGGATCCTTTCACTCACACCTAGACACATTTGTTATTTTCCTCATAAAAAAAAGCCCCAAAAACAAAACAGACCCAAGCACACTTTTTTAAATCGCATAAGACAAAAAAAAAAAACCCAGACATGTTCAACTCTATAAATGTCATCACAGGTCAAATAAAGAAAACATAAACAGGCATTCAGATGTTTAACCATCACAGTGTATGATTACCTTGAACTGTCCTTTCAGATTATGCTGTGATTTAATTAAAAGGAGCAGTAAAGTGAAATATTGGCATCCGCCAAATTAGAAAATCGTATTTTCTCCCGCCGCTGCGCTGGATGACTGAAAGAATATCTAATTGTAAAAAAGGCAGAGACAAGTGAAAGCTTGTGGCATTAAAACTCTATTATTCTCAGCTTTCCTTGCTTTGTCTCTGTGGATTGAGTTACCACAAGTAAACTATAGAAAGGATAAATACATGGAGAAAATCCTGTTGTCAAACGTGAACGAGGGACACTTAATCCCCAGTCGCTCAGAGGACTGGGAGACTGCGATGGCACTTGACCAGCCTCTAGTCCTGAACGAGAAGAGGAGTATAAATGTGAAGGAGGATGTTATTGAAAATTAGCATATGTGCCCAGTCAGCTTCCTCTCTTGCAGTAAAGGTGTAGAAGAGAAAAAAAAGGTGAGGGAATTAAAAAAGCCATTAGAAGACTGTAGTGCAGATCCTTTTGCCTTTACCGTAGCTCTCCGCGTGTGAATGTGAAAACGCAGCATTGTTTGCCGCACACTTGACCCTGCGTGCGTTCGCACATTTGCGCTACATGTAATCACGGCGATGAGCGCACACATGTTCTCCCATCTCATTATGAAACGCCACCAGTGGGAACAGACCACGGGGAAAAATAAATTATGTAATAATTCACCTCGCAAATGCCGCGTTTCATGTGCATGTGTATTTGTGTGTTTTTGTGTGTGTTTCTGTCACATTCATGAGCTCCATCCTGTTCTAATTAAGGCAGGCTGCTCTTTCTATATAATTACTGAGTGTGGCGCATGCCTTCAGCAGATTCTCTTATTATCTCTGTTGTTTGCTGCTCCACAATCCGGCTCCAGGCGCATTCACCACCCTGCTATTCCTTCCTATTGCTCTCCTTCCCTCTGTAATTTACTACACGCCTTCCTTCTCCTCCCCTTTCCCCTTTCTCTCTCCTTTACTTCCCTCACCCATTTACCCCCCATGCATTCCCCACGACGCCAAAGAAGTGTGCACTTAATTTCTATCCCACTGATCTCAGCGGTGCTTCATGACTTCCTCTAAAACCTCTGTTACTTTACTTTCTTTTCGCTCGTCTTCCACCTCCTCATTTTCTCTCTTTATATGCCCCCTTTATTTTCCCCTCTGCCCTTGCTAGTCTGTGTTTAATCCTCCCCTTTTTTTTCAATATTCTCCCTAACATGCTGTTTCTTGTCTCTCCAAACCTCTTCCCCTGCCCCCTGTGGGGACCATGTGGCAGGGTGAGATGGGGTGAGGCGGGGTGAGTCAGGTTAACAGGCTGAAATCTGCTGGAGAAGCTCGGAGATTTATCCGCCGTGTGCATGTGGGAGAGAGTGTGTGTTTGAGTGTGTGTGCGCGCGCGTTCGTGTGTGCTCAAAAGTTGGCACCAGCGCCCGATCATATGTTTCTGAAGTCGCTCCCTCTGTTGCACTCATCCTCCCCTCTGTCTGTTGTCACTTCTTGTCATGTCCTCATCAGCCCTCCCTGACTCTCTTAGTCTCAGACAGAAGTCGCGTCGCAGTTTTCTTCTGTGACTTTCGGCGGTTTTCTGGAGCCTTCCTTTCTTCTCGTTTCCTTCCAGTTGATTTGTGCCGTAATGCAAACTTCTCACAAACTTCTGTTTGGTCTTTTATTCCCCATTTCTGTTTTTATCACCCCCTTTTTTTTTTTTAACCCTTTTCTCCCTACAGTCTCTCTCTGGCTCGGTGCCACCCCTGCCCATCTGGTCCTCCCTCCCTCTCCGCTCTCCTCCATCCCTCTCCTCTCCAGCCACGTCAGCAGCCACCGTTAGTCATCCTTCTTCCCAGCTTTCATTTTAAATAATTCACATTCTTCTGGGGGAAAGACAAATGTGTTCTTTTGAGCCGGGCATCTGATGTATTTATTTAGTCGGCTGGGCAGGCGGCGCAAACGCACACTTCGGACGGACACACAGTTGCGCGCACGGACACGCGTGCACCACCACGCGCTTGCAGAAGGACCATTAAAATGTCCCCTTGCTTATTGAAAATGTGAGCTGGAGGGAGGCCAAGCATTCGCCATTCATCCTTCACCTAGGGAGAGAGAGGCAAGGAAGGAGAGGAAAGGAAGGGAAGCAAAGGGGAAAAGAGAGCGGAGGACATTGCAGCTATGGAAGGAAATGAAAATGTTGTAGGGGGAAATATAGAATATAGAAAGGGATACAGAGCGTCTCAGAGGAGAACGGTCAAAGGATTCTTGTGGTTGCGCAGTTTGATTTGCTTTGCATAAGAGCTGTATGCATAAAATATGAGTGGTAAAAGCCGAAGATGATTTCAGACGCACACGGTAGTGATGTGGAGAGATGTCTGCGAGAGATGGGAGGGAAAGGAAGAGGGGATGGTGGGCAGGACAATGGTGGAGAACGTAAGGAAGAAATGAGTGTTGGATGAGAGTGAAGGTAAAGAGGTTGGGAGGCCGGGGAGTGGAAAAAAAATGAGGAATTTAGAGGATAAAGTTGATGTGGAAAAGAAAAAATGGAGGTCACAGGGGGGGTAATGCTAAGTAGTTTAGACTGGAAAGGAAGGAAGTAAAACAGGAGGAGAAACAGAAGAGGAGACTTTGGCCACAGGCGGGAGGGCGGATGGGATAAATCCACAAAATTCCAACATGTTACCTCCGCTCCTCTCTGCCTCTGCTGCCTCCTCTTACCACTTTCAATCTTCCGCACCAGACTCATGAATTAAACACCGCCGACATGAATGCATCAAAGTTAGAAAAGGTTGGCATCCAGCTTAATCATGTTGCTAACTGAACCGACATGACAGCCTCATTTCTCCCTGCCTCACTCATGACCACTGAGCTGAATCAAACATTCAGTTAAGGAGGGGAAAATATCCTGTAAGAGAAACTCTCGGATGTTTAGCGAGCGACAGGTGTGACGTTCGCAAGAATATTAAGGCAAATAAAGCAGCTTTGTTCCTCGTCTCGCCGGCTCCCTCCCCATTTTCTCCAGTGCTCTTGTTTGTTTTCCAGGAATTTTACACTTTCATAATCATTCTGGGGCATTACATTACCGCCAAGGCACAATACGACACATGTGGTTGTGTGTAATATTACTCGCGGTGGGAGCTGAAATTAGTTGCTCTTATTTTAGGTGTTCGTGAGTTCAGTAAACAATCAGGTAAAAAAAAAAAAAAAACCTAAAATGTAAACCAAGCATAGTAAGGCATTCAAACACATCCCTGTGGGGAGATTGTGTTATTCAGCAGCAAGTGGAAACCACGCGCAGATGGGACAACAGAATATAAATCAAAATGGAACAATGAGGGAAGATTAACAGCGCGCCATTTTTCTCCTCCCGGGAGACATTTTTAGCCGAGTGTTGGTGTAAGAAGCGTGTCACTTTGACAGTTATTGCTAGCCTTGCAACAAATCTGAAAACAGCGCTTTTTTTCTCGCCCATTTCTTTGAAACATGTTTTTCACAGGACATTGACAAGACAATATCAATTATCTATCTGGATATACATAAAAACATACTGATAGAGAAATATGTGCAGATTTTAAAGATGCTGAAAATATGATCTCTACACAGTCATTCACTCACAAAGACTAGAAATAAAAAAAGCAAAAGAGAAACTTTGATTTTGACCCATGTTGTGTTCGGTCACATGACCGCGGCCCCTGAGGGCCCATCGCACTGGTAAAGGCGCAGATTGCGAAACAGTCTGACACATAAAAGGTTGGGCGAGGACAGGCTCCCTCTTAGCCCGAAGATAAGTCCGATTATGTCAGACTGTGTCATGCTTTATGTCCTGAAGTGGCACCGCGGAGGGATAATGGTGTCCAGGACAGCTTACAAGTGTTTCAGCATTATTGTGCACAAGCAAGCATGCCGTCTTGGGAAGAGGTTTCAGAGGTAGTCAAAGACTTTTTTTTTTCCGGGCTCCAGGAAATGGATAAAAAATAGGAGTTAAAATATGCACAGATACACACATACGCCAGCTACCTGGCCGCTTTTCACCCACTTGCACCCCTCCTCTTCTGTTAAAAATGATATATTGTAGGTGACAAGGCGCTGTCGAGCAATTGCCCTGCTGTCCCACAATCACCTCTTCCCATCCCCATTCAACCTCCACTAATAACTTTCCATCTGTTCAAAATTGATGTGGGATCAGTCTATAGATCTGTCTGCCCCCATTTAACCCCGGCGAAACGTACTTATTCTGTCGAAACGGTCAAAAGACGACAGGCGTGGCGGTGCACACACGCGCGCGCTTATTCAAAAGTAAGTCTTAACAGGAATCACATTAAGGCAGTAATTATTTTTAGCATGCAGGTCTGACTGTGGTCACAGGAGTGAAATGAAAAAATTATCTTAAATGTATCTAGGAGTGCAAAGTCAAAGGTAATTGGATCCGCGAAAATTAGTCTTGGAGATGTATTTGTCACTCCTTCAAACAGCTCAACGAGTTCTACTTAAGAAGAGAGTCACATGATGGATATCTGTCCAGTATTGAAAAGTAAAAATGCAACCAACAAGCATAAAACACAGTTCCACAAACCCATTTGTTCAAACCAACTCAGGGAGTGGCTTCTTGATATTACAGACATTCATTTCTGAATGTGTGATATCCTGCATTTTGTAATGGTAGTGAAGAGTCTTTATGGTGCCCAACTCTCTGTCACAAATGTTTTAATTTAATCATTTTGGTTAAATCTGCGCACAGCCTGCTACTGTCTCGGGGGACTTGAATCCAACTACCCTAATGTGACATCGACATCTGACCGTTCCAAAAATGTTTAGCCTGGGAACTCAAATCACTATGGTGAATGGCAAAGCATCTCAAGACTAAACCAAAAATGAACTATCCTGGCAGTCTGGGTAATTTCACAGTGCAGTTGTCACTTATTAGATATCACTAACTTGTACCCTGTTATTGTGCATTTGTACAGTACAAAGGTTTACTTGTGTGTTTGCATGTGACAGGCTGTTTGTTGCTACTCTGCGTATGCGACTGTCTGTATGCGACCGTGTGTGTGTGTGTGTGTATGCGCCGGCTGTTGTCTCTGTATTCACAGCTCTGCTGAGGGGCCTGCCGTGAGGACAGAGTGCCCGCCCCCCTGGCTGCACAGGGAGCCTGGCATGCCAGCCTGTGCCAGCTTGGCTTTCCATCCCCCTGCCTTTCCTCATTTTGTTGTCATTTGTCATCACCCTCACTATCACGCACCCTCCCTCGTGCAGACTGATACACATTCAAAACAGAACCCACATCCCGAAGAAAATGGGTGGCATTTCCAGGGACACCTGCGCCTTGGTGCTCCAAATCCTCCCCCTTACATGCGTGCACATAAATGCGCACGCCCACACATATGCGGGGAAATGTGAATGTAGGATTTCTTGGACACGCGTGTTTTCATATCCGCAGACTCGTATGCGGCGCACGCATGCCGCCGTGCACGCGCAGAGACAAACAACACCACATATGCGCGCTCAGATACGGGCTTACTCCCACTCTCTCACAGGCTCATGTGCGTTATTTGTCCATAAACCGTTCCATCTGTTTCTGTCTTCACGCTTAACTAAAACCTGCCCACTACACACGCACACGCGCGCTCATTGTTTTGATGTATAATCATGCATAGTTCTGCAAACACCTGTAGCCCTCTTATTGACTAGACAACCCATAATCCCCCTGGATGGACGGGCTCATTAGCACTCGGAGGCACTCAGACGCTCTCACATCACTGAGCAAACCCATAAAAACATAAATCTACACATACAGTGTCTAAATCGTATTTCATATTCAGGCAGAGATGCTGGGGATTTGGTTCAGACTCTGTATCAATAATTGTTACATGCTCTCTTTACACATGTGGACATGTCCCTCGGTCTTTCTTTCACTCTTTCTTTGGCACTTTTTTCCTCTCCCACACACACACAAATCGACGCACACACACATACTCACTGTGGGGAGCAGTGTGAAGTGATTGGCAACCTGAGGCGAGTGTTATGGGTGACATTTCCACTGTGCTGCGGTATAGAGGTCTCCTGCAGAGCCTCTGGCACACCGAGAGATTGGGGGCGTGAGGCGAGGAGGGGTGCAGGGGGGGAGAGAGAGGGAGAGAGGCAGACATGGGTTATTGCATAGACTCATTCAAAATTGGTGCATTGTGTTAAAAAGAAACATGTCAAAAAGGCCAGGAACCACTTCCTGCTCTCCACACCTGTTCCTTTACTGTAGCCAACACAATTTTAACACTATACAAGACCTTTAAATTACCTCAGGACTGGCTCGATACTCAAATACGTCCTCTGAAGAGTGGCAAGCCAGGACTGCCCACACAAAACCCACCGACAGAAATTGAGAGATGACAGCTCGAAAGACTCAGAGCTTTCATGTCTTGGCTTGATAACGTTTCATTTCTTGTGATGTCCGAACACGGCTGGCAACAAAGAGGGGAAACGGGTCACGTGATCTGAATAGAAGATCACATCTTTTCAGAGTAAAAAAAAATGCAACAAATCTTCCATTGTTTGGGTCTTTTGTGTTTCATGGTTTCTCTGATGCCCCAATTTTACATTTTGTTTTCCTCTGTACTCTACATGAAGATCTTAAAACGCATAAAAAATCTCTAAACTGTAACACCCCACACAGATAACACACTGTCTGTCTCCTCGCAGCCTTCGCAACAGATTTTTCTGAATGTGGCATTTGCAATCTTTTGTGGACGTAAATACTGCAAGTTTATGCACACTTCCGTGGCTGAATTGTGAGATGAAAGCCAAAATACCAGAAGTTACAGTCCCTCTAGTAGCCACTAGATGGTGGATCCAAAAAACTTCTGTACTCTCTTTTGTAAAGGTTAAAATGATCTCGTAGGAGATGCCACAATGGTTCGTGACTGTACTGATATGGCAGTAAATGCTAAAACAAAGTGTAATGGTAGCGAAAGTTGAAGAGTCACTAAACTGATTCACTGATGTGCGTTATACAGGAATATGTGACGTTTTCTGACGTTAGATAAAGTAAATATCTGCTCAGATCAGACAAAAGTGGATGTTGAATTGCTTTTTAATTAAACTTTGATCATGTAAATCTTTTAAAAACGATATAGTTTCACTTGATAGGGCTGGAAATAAAGTGTGTTTTGTTGTCTGACTGACGTGCTGCAGCCTGTCACTGCTCCACCAAGGTGTCCTGCACATTGGATTCACTTAATCACTTCCTCCCATTTATGGTTGCTATGAAAAACAGCTTTTTTTGTGTTTTTTTTTCCCTGCAGTGCACCGCCATTAGTAATCAAGTGACGCATAAGCGCAGATAAACACCAACATGTGACCCCTGCCCTGTTAGTGCTTGCACATGCAGGTGGCAAGAGCTCGACTTTCCCTGCCCCCCCCCTCCCCTCTTTCGGCCTCTTTCTCACTCCGCGCCTCTTTGTGTGTTGTGTCGCGCGCCCCGTCCAGAACAATGTAAATCTACTGTTGAATTAGTTATTTTCTCTCCTATCATCCATCACACAGGACACACTGAGAGGGTGGAGTGCGGAACAGTGAGAGTCTGTGTGGTGCAGTGAACCGTCGCCGTGTTTGCACAGATTGAAAAATCAGACACGGGGAAAACACGAGTTCACACACGCCTGCCTGCCCGTGTGCGATTTTTGCCAGGCAGCACACGCGCGCTAACACACTGCGCACAAAGAGTTATTGGTTGACCTGCTGATGCGAAACACACATATGTACACACAGGATTTACATTGCACACTTTGATCTTTCCACTGTTGTCCTCCTCCTTTGTGCAAGTTCATGATACATGTAGATATACGACCTGGATGGAAACACACATTTGTCAACACAGATGCATTTTTCTCACTACACATGGAAACCCATTCAAGTGATGTGCATGTATTAGCATGGTGGACTGCTCATATTTTCCTCTTTTGTTTGTCCCTACTGTATATACTGTGTGCATGTGTTGTCTGTGCTCCGAGGAAACACACACCAAAATCAATGGCGTGCGTGTCGTGTGGTTTTAACTGGCCCGGCCGGCCTGGGTGATGGATGGCGTATTTATGAACCTCCTCTCTGTGCGCTCTGGATCAAGGACTGCGAGCGTCATCCACTCAGGCTGCGAGAGGGACGGGTGGATCAAGGGAGGCCGGAGGGAAGGAGTGAGGACGGATGGCTGTGGGGGGAAAGAGGAGACGGCAGAATGGAGGGAATCAGGAATGTAAAAACAGAGAGAGAGAGAGAGAGTCGGGGGGGAGGGCGAGGGAGGGAGGGAGGGAAACAGGGCCGCCCGCTTGGAGGGAAGGTCATCGTCAGCGGGGACGCTGGAGTCCTGCTGAGCCAGGGACACGTAACATAAACACACACATACACACACACAGTTGAGACATTTTTTTTAAAATCCCAAAATAGTCCCAGATCACCTGTCACTCCCCGACAAGCATTACTTACCTTTTCAACGTGAAACACACATGAAGCAAAACCAAGAGGACTCACGGTGTCAGCTTGTTATGAGGATACGTGACTGATATTTATTGTCTCGCCAGTTAACTCGACAGCTCATACCTTTAGTCTTTACCGCCCTAATGCATGGCTCTGCTTACACACACACACACACACACACACACACACACACACACACACACACACACACGCCCGCACACATGCAAGCAGCCGTGCCCCATCGCTGTTTTTTATTTGTCCTTCCCCCCGTGTTATCTCATCTTGCCGGGCCTCATCTATCCCGAGTCGTTATTCACATTTGGCACAAGGATAAATCTCATCCTGCTTTATGAGGCAGCAATTGTAAGCGAGATAGAGGTAGATAGAGCAGCCAGTGAACTATTAGGACGGAGAGACAGATGGGCAGAGGCGGGACAGACGGCAAAAACAAGCAGACTAGCCGCTAAATAGGAAGATGAATAAGCGGGCAGCGAGACGGACAGACAGACGGACAGACACTCATTTTCTAACTGCTAGAAGGAAAGAAAGACAAACAATTTGCTTGGCAGGTTGAAGACAGAGTTTTTTGTTCTCTGAAGGCTGACATGATCTCACTGGTTGAAGTTGAAGTTCAACGAGCAGTTTGTTAAATATGTAGCAGTGACTTTTATTAACCTGATGTACCAGCAAGCTGACCACAGCTCACTTAAAGCTTGGCTAAATAAATGACTAGTTATTCTTACATAACAAGTGAAATTTGGACCAGTTCAGTTTTACTTTATCTTTTGCTGCTTTAACACCTAATAAATGCTTAAAAATCATTGAAGCATTTGTAACTGAAGCTTCAGTACACTGTGGATGTCCATGACTGGAAACCTGCATACCGACATCCAGGAAGAGGCACTATTTCATGAATACTACCTCTTCCTGGATGTCAGTGTCAGTGTTTGCATGCCAAAGAGCTTTGTGTGGGAGTCAAGCTCAAATCCCATTCTGGCAGTGACAAAAGGCTGCGTTTCCTCTTGATTTCCTGAACAACATACCTGCTAGCCTTTGAGCTGGAATTTCCTTCAAAATGGCACAGCTCTGTATGTGGCATCTGTGGCCTGCGTCAAAGCTGTAAATGGCAATAAACTCAATCTGAATGCTCTTTTCTCTCAAAGTTTTCTTCATCCTCTAGATGCCTTACTCCTTTAGGATGAAATTGCCACTGCAGTGCTACAATAAAAAAAACAGGAGAGAGAATTTTTCTTGAAAATACAAAATTATCTTAATAATAAATGTCCTCTCTTGTCAGTTTTCCCAATAAAGTTGCCTTTGCTGAGCTTGCTGAACTAATTGTGCTTTTATAGCTTTAACATTTTTTAGCATTTTAAGTGATTATCCTGGATACCCTTAGGGACTGGTAATATTCAGAAGGAAAGAAAGGGTTGATATCAGTAGAATTAAAGTGGTGTACCACTTAGTAATAAAAATGATTTTAAGCATGCCTCATATTTACTCAATGTTTGATATTGCTAATTAAGAAAAGTGCTTTAAAATCCTCTCCCTCCGATTAGTTAATATTAAAGACGTGGACCATCGCTGCAGGAGTCAGTCTGTACCAGTGCAGCAGATGTCCGTCCCTCCGTCTGCCAACCTGCCCGGCTGTCATAAAGGTGATGTCCTCTATCAGGATAGGACAAATTGACCTGGCCCTCGGGGGCTGCCGGAGGGGACACTGCTGACTGTTCCCATACCGTGTTCGGTGGCTGTCATCTGCAGAAAAATCTCTGCCAGCACATCTTACTTAATCGCAGAGGGAGAACAAACTCGAGCACAGTTTAGGCTGAAATGTCAGGGGACAGTATTCGGCATGTGGCTTATTCAGTAGAAAATATGAACAAGGCAGCTTATTTATGGGTCTTATAATAATAAGAATTTCTCATAGAATCATACCTTGGAAATGTCCCACACATGGTGAGAAGGGACTTAATTGGAAGGAACAACCAGTAAATCATGCAGCACAGTGCAATTACTTTTAATTCATAATTTTAGTTTTGTTTGAGGAACAGCCTAATGCTCAATAACTGAGAAAGAGGCTGATGTCAGTTCTAGTTCAAGTAAAGGTTAAATCATTATGGGCCATGTTATTCTCTATTTTTGTATTGTTGTATGCTTGATTGCTGTAATGCTAATGCAATAATGTAATGTAACTGCATGCTGAGATGCTGCGTACCGAATAAAAGACATAATTAGTACCAACGAATCCTTTCCAGGAACCCTCAGATGAAACAGTTATGCAACATGTTCGCTTCTAGGAAATATTGGGGAAACTGACCTGTGAAATAAAACATGACCAAAAATAGCTTCGCTTTTTTATGTTCAGAAAGTGAGGATGTGAAGTGGAATATGCTCAAACCCAACCTGTATCCTTGGCTGTTGCTGAACTTAGACGAGCGGCTCTTTTAATTCCTTTGAAAGCATGCGCAGTATTTAGCAAAAATGTATCTCCAAGTGCAGACAGCTTTAGTGTCGTGGTTATATGTGTATTTGAGTGTGTGTGTGTGTGTGTGTCTTGAGGGAGTCGTGTTAGTGGCAGGCCTGCTTTGGCGTCCCCTCCATCTGTGTGCTTTGTGCTATGGGTCCCCAGAGGCCCTTACACACTCTCTGATGGAACATCAGAAGCCTCCACCTGTAAACACTAGCATCAATAACTACTCTCTCTTTCTCTTTCTCTCTCCCTCTCTCTGCTGGCTGACTGTTGTTTATGTGCCTGTAAAATTCAATTAGGCTGCAGGGGAGCGGGCCGGCCTGCATTACTGCCTGCCAGGGTGACATTTCATTTGCAATGAATCATGGGCCAGAGGAGGACCGGGCCGGCAAGCAAAGCAGCACTTCTCCTATCTGTCCCCTTCTTCTCTTCTTTTTTTCCCCTGCTTTCTCTGCACTTCTTCACTTACTTTACACTCTCTCCCCTTTCCCTTTCCTCCGCAGAATAAACCCTTCTCCTCCTTTATTTCCTATCCTTAAAAAAAAAAACCCTCCGGGGCTCACTCTTGTTTATTGTCTGCTGTCCATGAGAATGAAGTCGCGTATTCGCCGCTGCTTTTATTTTCTCAATCTCTCTTTGCCCGTCTGTCTTCCTGCGCCTTCCTTCCTGTCGCGTCACTTTTATCGGGATGGTCACCTATTGTTTCTCCCCTTTTGCGCTCACTTTTCCCTTCTCTTCCGGTGGTTTCAAACCACCTCTTTGCCTCCCTCCCTCCCTCTCCTCTTCTTTCAGCTCCTCTGCCACTTCTGTCAAAATGAGGATTTTAGCCCTCCTGAGCCTCTGTTCTCCTCTTCTGCACCTCATCTTGATCGAGGCCAGGACCTAAACTTTTCAGGTCCACTTCTGCTCCGACCGAAACCCCACTAAACGAAAGAAATGTCTCGTCTGATTTTAACATGCACTTTTCACTTTGCTCTGCCAAAAAACAGCGTCAGGCCGCCGCCTGAAGGTGCCGGGACACGGCCGGCTTTGCCCGGGACGTGAAAAAGAATTAGATTTTTTTCTTTTCAAGAGCCCGAGTGCAAGAGCTTGTAAGTCAGACAATGATGGATTTGGGGAATTTCCCACTCGGACCATGAGCGCTTGCTGACTGCGTCGTTTTTCGAGCAGCTCTGCTTAACACCGCAGAGAGAACTGTTAGATGAGAAATTTGCTCTTGTTCTCATTAAGGCGATGTAAACAGAGAAGAATGAATGGGGTGGCCTTGGGAAAAGCATGCAATAATGCTTTAAATTAATGCATAAACTCCCTCTCTGATTACACAGCGAAGGGATTCTACATAAATCAAGGATAAACTGTGAATAATCTTATGCAACGCCATCCGCACTGAGGAGGTATTAGTGTCGCCCTTGGAAGCGTGCTTATGAAAACATACCAGCACTCTTGTAGTTTTGAATTCAATCTGCCAGAAACAGGCCTGGGACTCATTTTGGGTTCTGGCCTGTAATTCAGGGAAACCCAATGTACACTATTAATAATGCATGTTAAGTGCTCTGATTTTAGCTCTGGTTTGTTCTTTTGTTCTTTCCCTGAGTACAAAGTTTGGGTGTTTTTTAGTTTTGTTTGTTTGTGTGAGTTGGGATATTGTTTTGTTGAGTGTTTCTGGAATTTGTATGAGGTTGGTGTTTGGTTTTTTTTGTCTGTGTCTGTGTGTGTGTCCTTTCTCAAAGATGTGCTTTCCTTATTGTTTGTTTCACTTTGGTGCTTGAGCATCACCGTGCAGAATGATGTATGTGTAGACGTTTTTTTTTTATCCCACTACCCTTAAATGTGAGTTCAAGGCATCTTCTGAAGGGGACCTTTAACTTGGCCAGGGCGCCGTATGCTACATCAGGTAACTTGTTGATGAGCCAGTCTTTCCTCTGCTCTAAAGCCAATGCAATTATTTTCAACACGGACTCATCTGTCAGCTATGTTTTTTCCCCACCAATTAGGAAATCTGTCAAAAATGTCCATCACAATCCCCCAGATGCCCAATTCTCAAACTGTCAGAACTGCCTTAAAAAAGGTGCAAAAACTAGAGAGATTCAGTTTACACTAATGTAAAACAGAGAAGCCACAAACTCTCACATGAGGGAAGGCAAATAATAAAAAAAGTTTGTTATTCCTGTTTAGAAAATGACAGTGTGCAAATGTATCCGTTTGCGTACCGAAGAATCACGGCCACGTGTGTGTGCCTATACCATCTGTGTGATGGTCGGTCGGTCCTTATAAGATACTAAGCTCCCTCCTGAACACTTTACGTCCATATAAAACTGTCCAGTGTTCTGTTAACCAGCCATGTGAGAGTCATGTGACGCAGAGTCGGCTGACGGCTCAGGTTGCCGGATGGTGGCGGTAAATTTACAGCAGAGCGAAAGCGGCGTAGCTGGGGAAGTGGGGGTCGCTCCATGTGACACCTCCGATAAGGCCGGCGCAGGGAACAAACGGTAAATTCTCCGCCTTCTCCCATGATGCGTTACAGTTCAGCGGGAGAGAGCCTCGGCTGACCTTCAGGTGTCAGTATTTGCATGTTATCGGGCAGGTGTATGCGTGCTCTTGTGTTTGTGCGCGTGTGATTGCTCTCTGAACTCCGCCGGCTTTAAAAAAGAAAAAAAAAAATCTCATTTTATATTCCAGTTGAGATGTTCCATCCAGATTGCTTTTAAAATGCAGTTATCACCATGACACACACACACACAGGCACACACAGAACCACACACTTGTACACATACAGGACATTTTGCACTCTAGATTATTCTCTCCTGCCATTCCTCCTCCCCCACCACACACACACACACACACACACACACACACACACACACACACACACAGTGAATGTCTACACTGAGTTCGTCCCCGCTCCCAGTTTCGGGATGAGCCCCGTAGGGAAGGTGATCTTTATTTAAATCCAGTTGTCTGTGCTCACTCCTAATCTCCTCCCTCAGAAAGAGGGGATTTCTCTGCTCTGCTCTGCTCACTGATGTGATTTACACCAGGAGGGGGGGGAATGGTGGGGGGAGAGGGAAAGGATGGAGGGATGAAGGAGCGGTGGTAAAAGTGAGTGATGGGAGATGGATAGGATGCGGGGAAATGTTATCCGGGCGGTTGTGGTGCTGTTTAACTTCTCGGGGTGAGCGCACGTGGCGTTGTGAGCTGCCATTAAGTGTGCTGTGGAAACAGAATATTAATCTATAGCACTTCAGTGATGCGTTAAAATCACTTTCCTTTCTTCTTTAGCGCAGCTACTCAATGAAAATGGACCACACAGTCATTAAACACAGTATTTTTCTGGAATTAATGTGACTCACTCTTTCCGGTAAGGACAGCTTCTCCGATGTCCGTTGAGCAACACAACCAGTCTTTTTAATTAAGTGGTAGGTAGGGTTGGTAGTTCTATCGCCAGCTACCATTCATCCCAAATTATACCACAGTCTGTAGTTGACTGAGTGTGTGGGTTTGCAAAGCAACTTGCCAGACTGAAATTCTGTTTATAGGATGAGTTCACATCTTTCAGGTCCATATTCAAGTGTCCAAATGTGCGGTGTGTGTTTCGTCGGGCAGCAATTCCGTGTTGAACTGCAGTTGGCGGTGGCAGCGACAGAATTTTCTACTAAAAAGACAGACCTTGGAAGACAATCCACTCGATCTGGCCAATTTAAGTCACTGCATGCACTGCAGAGACCTTTATGATATATTTTTGACTATAACACCAAGGTCACTCAGTCATGTAGAGAAAGTTCATGTTATGAGTGTGTTTTTTTTCAAGTTCTTTTGACAGTTTCCTTGTGTTTCCCTCTGTTTACTTTGTTCGCTGTATGGATTGGATCAGTCAGTTACTTCCACCTAGAGGGCTGTTCCTGCATGCATGTGTTCTGCAGCTCTAATTAAAGTTTGACTGGCACTCCGGGTGACACACTCAGCGTGTTCCCCGCTCTGCATTGCCCAGGCCTTCTGCATGGTCAAACAGCATTACGGAGATAATTCCTATTACTGCTACCACCCTAACTCTTCTCCCCCTTGAGTCTCCTTTTGTAACTTCTCTTCTCTCTCTCTCTGTTCTTATTGTCTGCTCGCTTGCTCGCTCACTCTTGCCCCCCGACTTCCCGTCTGTCTTCACCGCTCTTCTTCACCCTTCACCCGTTCTTTCTCAAAGACAAAAAGTTTTTCCACCCCTGTCTGAGGGTTTGGATCGATCCATCCTAAGACCTCCCGCCGGCGGCCTCGACCGCTGGGCCGAACCATTAAACTCCGCATGGGGGGATTACGCCTCGTTCCTCTCTGTATTCCCCTTGACTTGTCCTCCCCTGCCTCCCCATCGCTCCCCCCATCCCTCTAACTGACACTCCGATACCGCCGGAATCTCTCTCGTCTCGCTCTCCTTCGTTTGCGCCAACTCCTTCTTTTTGATCGATACCTTTCGCTTCCTCTTCCACTTTTCTCTCCGCTTGTCTGGGCCTCTCCCTCCGTGCCCCCGCATTTTGTCCGAGCCCCTCCCCACGCATCTCACAGGAGGAAGATGCCAATTAGCGCACAGGGCACAGGATGCTCGGGCCGTCGGCCGCTGCGTCCGCGCGCTCCGTTTCATCATTTGCTCGTTGTAAAGTGCAGCAAAACATACAAACACAAAACTTAGGAAAGATTAGTGTGCGACCCAGAAAAAAGTCCACCCCCCCACCCGGATAGGTCGAGTCAATACACAGTGTGAGAAAGGCAACCCCTGTTGGCAAACCTCTTATCTCTTATCTCTTCTTCCACTCTTTATATCTCTCCTTCCATCTCTCCTTTTTTCTCTGTCTTTCTCTCTGTCGCACTGCCTCGATCTACCCTCAGCCGCCCCCCCCACCACCAGCCCTGCTCATGTGTGTCTTGACCCAGAGGACGTCTTGTAAACACCCCGTGTAAGAGAAAACAAACAAAACACACAAACTCAAGGAAAGAACAAATCAATAAAGAGAGAGAACACGGTAGTGACATGGTGGAGCTCTCAGGAGACTTTGTGCTTGTGTGTGTGTGTGTGTGTGTGTGTGTGTGTGTGTGTGTGTGTCAGCTTGTCAAATGGCGTTTGAGTCCGTGGTGACACGTGCAGTCACCTCTCGATCACAGGCATTGACACGTCGGACAAACGCTGATGAAAACATGCAAACATGCACGCACCAGACGGGCGTATAACGAGATATTCATAGTGTGCGTGTGACCATTTTTTTCAGCCTTCACATCACTCGCCCTGTCTTTACACACTCTGCTGACTTTCCTTGTCTATTCGTGCGCTCGTGGCGTGGCGTTGTGGGATTTGTGTTTTCCTCTAACCCCACAGAACTCTCAATTCCTGCTGCCCTGCTCCCTAAAGACACATTTGTCACTTTGTCATTTGTCATTCTGGAGTCCCCACGGCTGGCTGGCTTCAGTGTGTGTGTGTGTGTGTGTGTGTGTGTGCGTGCGTGCAAGTGTGTGCGTTCTGCTGGACACGGCACAGCTGCAGCCCTCATTCTGGCCTTATTACTTCACACTTCACCCCTCTCCTCTTCCTCTCCCAGCTCCACATAATCGCCATCTCCCCAGCTCCCCCACCACCACCGCCGCCCCCTCTTTACTCTTCTGTCTCTCCGGGCAGCTGTCCACTTCACCATCTTCACCTTTCTCCATCTAGATGTGTTTCCATCACCGTGGTACATATGGTTTTCCTCTCAATCCCTCGTCATGCTCACAACCACTCATAAATATTCTTGTTTTATAACCTGTAACCAATCCAATTTGTGGTCGCCTAAAGAGCCCCAAGGGTTTTCAGCACAGAGAGTAAAATGCAAAGACTTCTCAAAGAGAGAAGAGAAATTAAAGTAAGACTGGACAGAATAATGGGAAACCTGTTAAATGAATTTATAATAAAATTACTTGACACATACATGGTTAATTCAACACAAATTCATCTTGCCGGAGACAGTGTCCCTGTTTCTCTGGATTTTCAACTGGTAGAACTTCTCTTTTATTGCAAGAAATAGTCCCCCTGAAATTGAATTCACAGACAGATATGACAGATCAACATTAAATAGCACATTAATATAGAAACTGGATTGACGTAATCATGGACAGTCTGTTATATTGGTTAAATTTGCTCCTCGTGGTGGGAGGAAACAAAGGTTTACCAGCTCAGATCAGCTAATTAATTAAGCGCTAAGCCCAGAGAGGCGGCAGTTTACAGTGGTTTTAACGCAGCTAAGGGGAGTTGTTAGACGCGGCATGAAGCTCTTTAGTATCACATTAGCTTCAGACAGACAGTAGCTCACTGTGGCCAGCTCGGGCAGCTTTACACTCATAAATGTTACAAATCAACAATCACAAAATGACTAAAGTTAAACAGCTTTCTAGAGCAACACTATGTTCAACTGAATGAAAGACTGTGCTCGAAATCACTCTCAACTTATTACTTATAAGTACTTTAAATATATACACACACATACTATAGACAGATAGATAGATAGATAGATAG
>JAVQJZ010180291.1:0-11400 GCA_036025355.1 Leiopotherapon unicolor | reverse complement strand
GCTTTGTTAGACATTTATTCAGTTATTCAGCTGTGCAAATGAATTAGAAATATATTTCATAGAGAAAGTAATCATAAAAATGATCATCATTAGTACATTAGTTTAATCATTAGTACTTCATTTTAACAATTTGTTTCGAGTCAGACATTATATCACAGGGTTTGTACTGGTGCTGGAAATACTTAGAAATGCTTGAATGTGTTTTTTTTCAGGGTTTAAAAAGTGCTTGCATATTAAATAAAGTATTCGAAACTCCTTGAAATCCTACTTGCATTAATCTAATGATGAAATGTCAGATTTATTAGTTTGCTTTTTAGATAAGAAATAATAAATGACGACGAGAGCCTCATTGATGTGAGCTTACCACAGCCTGAGGTGTTGAAAATGAATAGAAATGTATGAAAAGTGCTTGAATTTGACCTTTTGAAAAGGTGTAGAAACTGGTTTTTCTGAAATGCTTTAATCCTGCGATCATTATTCTCGGTATTTCTCAGCTCAGCCGCTCTTTGTGACTGGACACAGAGCATGTAAAACACTCTCAGTGTGAAGCGGCAGGATCTGCAAAATGTATTTGGGAGTGCTTAGCCCACGTGGTACCTGTGAGGCATCTGATCCTTTGGACTTAGTCAGAAATCCTCACCTAATCCTCCAGCCAGGTCTGTTCACCGGGTCTCTTCCTTTTTGGTCTGTTGCTGTGAGGGGTTTGTAGCAGCAAAGACGGAGGGTTATGGGTCAGCGGTCGGCGGGCAGACAGTGCCTCACCTTTTTGGAGGCTTACAACAAGAGGCTATCCTGATGAAGGCCAGCTGGCTCCAGAGGACGGTTAGATGGATAGTGCGGTTGATGTCTTTTCGGCGCAAGTGTCAAAGTTAAGTGTGTGTCCGGAGGAGGAGATGGAGACGGGGGTTGTGTTTGTGTGTGTTCTTGTAGTACAGTTTTGCTTCTCCTCATCGGTGCGTTTACTCAGTGGACTTTTTTTTTTTTATTCCTTGACTTTTAATACCAAGAGCCATAATGTAAAGATATATTATAAAGCTTGATGTTATGAGCACTGAAAGGATTTTTCAAGGTGCTAAATTTCTGTTTATTTGTTTATCTTCGAAAGCTGCTACAGATTCTGAATGCAGCAATTACGTGTTAAGCTTGTTTATTTTATTGTAAAACGGTAACGGGTGGGCTTAATGTGATCTGTGACTGTGACTGTGTCCTTGTTCGGACAAAAAGTCTAGCAAATTATTCTGTAAGTCGCACATAACTCAGAAAAGTTTGTTCAAATTATTAAATTAGCATGTTTAAATTGCACAAGTATACTTTTATAAGTACATTTCTGGAGTATTAGTGGTGACAGCTGTTACCCTCCCAGCTTTGTGTGTGTGTGTGTGCATGTGTACAGTGAAAGATGCTGATGCTCCCTGACTTTAAACATCCACTTTGATTAATAGCAACATGCCTTTTTCTAAGTCTCCAGTGTAAATGCAGTGGAATAGCAGTTGCTAGGTGAACATAACGCATACAAGTCATGTGTTTCTGGAATAATCATCAGGGGCTGATAGTGCATCGAGCAAACACGCTGTATCTTTTTGTATGACGGTCTCTGACTCACTCGGGCCACTGTGCAGATCTCTGATCGCGTTTGTCATTCACGTTATTAATGGGCTTATCTGCGCCCCCGAAATGCGTCACGAGAGCTAATGCCAGCTGATGTGGCTTCTTTAGCAGGGCATCACACAGAGAGAGAGAGAGTGATGGGTCAGTGTAAATGTGCGCTCATCCTGCCTCCCTCTGACACCCAACAGGAAGGTGACCCTGGTTATGGTGGGCCTGGATAACGCGGGGAAGACAGCCACAGTACGAGGGATCCAAGGAGGTTTGTTGTTATAAATGTTAATAATGCATATTTAGCGTGCTGCACGTTGTTCTTGTCTTCGTAAATAATAGAACAGTCGAGCGTGTAAACAGTGTTCTCCATCTTGTTTGCTCTAAATAAACTGCCTCATTTATTCTTGTGATTATCATGTATATTTTACATGAAGCTGTGTGACAAATAGGCCTTTATATTTTATAACTGCATATCATTTTTAAAAATTCTGAGGCAAAGTGCTATAAAATCTAAAAGTTTTTTTGGTCATTACAGCTTGTGTTTTCTCTGCTAACGTGATTTCTGTTTGCTGCTTTCTTTCAGACAATCCTCAGGATGTGGCTCCCACGGTGGGTTTCTCCAAGGTCGACCTGAAGCAGGGCAAGTTTGAGGTGACCATCTTTGACCTGGGCGGCGGGAAGAGAATCCGGGGCATCTGGAAGAACTACTACTCCGAGTCGCACGGCGTGGTGTTCGTGGTGGACTCCAGCGACGTCCAGAGGATCCAGGAGACACGGGAGACCATGGCCGAGGTCCTCCAGCACCCGCGCATCGCAGGGAAACCTGTGCTAGTGTGAGCGTTCTATTGTCTAACGAAGGCTTAAGAAAAAAACAAATCATAACCTTATATATATGGAGGTGAAAAGCATTTGGGACTGACTGACTGGTGAAAGCAGAGAGGTCTTAAAGATGAGGAGAAAATAGAGAAATTGCTCGGGCTAAAAGTCTTGAGTCCTTGGTCCAATTTGTGGCTGAGTACGTGTGCTGCAGGTTGATTCCTGCAATCAGGACACAAAGCACGGGATGAGGCACTGAGCGTTCAAAGTATTTCTCCAGGTATGCAGAGGCTGTTCTAATCAACAATCCACAATCAGGACGCAGTCACAATTTCCATAAGATTTCCAGCCGCTGATCAAAGATAGAGTTTGACTGTCCTTGCAGCTTTCTTTTCAAAGATTGGATAAGATGTTTGTACATGGAGTTCGTCTATACACAGGAGAGGAAAGTTTTTATTTATTTATATTGCTGTTTTTTTTCCTCCCCCCACAACAGCTATATCTTTTTATTCCTCTCTTGCTTCCAGGCTCGCCAACAAACAAGATCAGGAGGGAGCGCTGGCTGAAGCAGACATCATTGAGAACCTGTCGCTGGAGAAGCTCGTTAACGAGAACAAGTGTCTGTGTCAGATCGTAAGTGTTTGTGCACCTGTTGTGGGACTGCGGTTGAATGACGTTAAGGGCATTAACTGCAGTTTCACCCAAATATAGACAAAGATGCAGCCTGGTATTTTTTTGTCATCCAAAGCATCGTGCAAAATCTATTTGTCGGTCTCTCAGTTTATACCCCACTCTTCCTCCAGGAGCCATGCTCTGCTGTTCTAGGCTACGGCAAAAAGGTCGACAAGTCCATCAAAAAGGGCCTGAAGTGGCTCCTCAACAACATTGCCAAAGACTATGAGGCCATTACCGAGCGAGTGCAGAAGGACACGGCCGAGCAGCGCGCTCAGGAGGAGCAGGACAAGAAGGAGAGGGCGGAGAGAGTGCGGCGGATTCGGGAGGAGAGGTGAGGACGCGAGTGACCAGCGGAGGATAACACACGAACGCCCGCTGAGCAAATTAGATCAGCCATCAAAGCTTAAATGCAACTCTTTTGTACCCAGTGTCCAAACAGAAACAGTAGATTTTTGTCTGCTCTGAGAGCAGAGAAGTCACAGCCAGATAAGGACAGAAATGCATGTTGGGAAAGATAAAGGGGAGAGAAGGTGTTCAGAGAGGAACGGTAAATGAAGCGAGAGGCTCAAGAAAATGTCAGAATGTCATGGATGGCAAAGTTTGTGCTCCCTGCCTCCGCAATACAATCAAAAAATGAATTTCATCTCACTCCCTACACTGAAGCAATAGTGGAAAAAAAGAAATGGTAAAAAAAGACATCAAATATTCAGAAGGAGACAACTCCTGCCCAATGGTTGAAACAGCAATTTGTACAAATGCACACCGTAATTAAATTTGACCTCGGATCAATTTTTCTAAATGTAACCACGTCACCAAGGAGCCGTGAATCATCGTGCTGAAAGGTTAACATCTTGCTCTGTCCACAGGGAACGGCAGGAGAGGGAAGAGGCGGAGCGAGAGGGCAGGCAGATCCAGGAGGAGGAGCCCGACGACGAAAACATGCCCAGCCCCTTCCAGCCAATCAGCGACGTGATCTCCGAGGTGGGTCAGGTTGTCAGGTTGGAGGTGAAGGCGCAGCATATTCCGAAGAACTCGAGGGAAATGTTCGTTTTTCCTTTCAGAACGAGGACAAAGAAAGGGAGAGAAAGAGGCAGGAGGCGAGGACCAACAGCCCGAAGACGGACGCCGATCACGAGGAGGAGTACGAGGACGACGAGGACGCAGATGACACGAGGCAAACGCCGGAAAACGCCACCTCAGGTGAGCGACAGATGTGTGAATCCACCTGAAACATCAACAGTTTTTCGCTTCCGGCTGTTTCGTCTCTTTCAGATGTGCAGCTGCTTGATTGGATAACGCCACAAGCTTTCAATCACTCTTCTGCAAACAGCTCAACAGTTAAAAAAAAAAAAACTGCTCTCTGAAGATATTTATTCAGGAGTTGTTTAAAAAGTAAACGTCAGATAAAAATGATTATCAGCGGAGATGTGAGGGCGGCTTTTTGAAGGGCCTCTCCTCGCAGCTTGTGGTTCGGCTTCACGCCGCACAGGGAGGGGGGGGTGAAAAAAAAGTCAGAGCTCGCGGATGAATGGAAAGCGAGATATCAAATGTGTTTTCACTTTGAAGGCGAACGATTAAACACACGCCTGGAGACTGTAGCTAATATTTGTTTGAGATATCTGAAAGCGTTACCCAGTCAAATAAAGCAACTGTCTGCACTTAGCCCACGGCATCTGATAGATAATTAGACATTAGCGAGATAATTACACAATAAATTAAGGGGTAAAACGATGGCAGTGGACTGCAGTTTGCTCAATCTTAGTGATGGAAAGCTGAAGGGACCTGATTATTATGTTTGTAATTATGTTTGTGCATCTGGATTATTTAAGAAAATGTTCTGACTTTTGTTAAATAAGTCACATGCCATTATTTATTTATTTACTTTGTAATTTTTTTGCACCTGTAGCCACAACAGGCGAGCAAGACAAAAAGAAGACGAGGAAGCTGCATCTTAAGAGGAAGCACAGGGTGGACCCGCTGAGGACAGACGAGGGGCCGGCAGAGAGCCCCACCCCTCCACCTCCCCCAGGTCGGTCCGAGCGTCGCTGCAAGTTTTGTTTTCTTGATTCTGGTGATGAGAGAGAGAAAGCTTTGTTGAAGTCCTTTAAAGTCCTTTTGGAGCTTTTAACTGGGTTTCTGTGCTCCGGAGTGCAGTTTCACTCCCACGTCCCCGTTCTCGCTTTGAGACATCAGCTTCATTTAACTCTTTGCTGGTGTCTTTCGGTCGCGTCAGTTAAGTCACCGCAAAGCAAACCTTTTACCGCCGCTTCACATTAAAAGGTTTCCACCCACAGACGGGCTGGACTCTTTTTAACGTGACGGTCGTGCCTGCTCGAAAACATCGACAGCACCTTTTGACAGCCGATGACGAGAGCTCAGGATTAGGGGTGGTGACATGTTTTGTATTTTTGTTGTTGAACTGCTTGATCAAGAGCTTTTCGATTCTTCTTGGATAAAATGTCGCCGTCTGGCTACAAACTGTCAAACACACTGAGGCGTTGTCACTGCTGCTAATCCTTCGTCTGATAAACCAGATTCTCCGAGCCCGAGCGTCACTTCCTTTTTTTTCCATTTCAGGATGTGCACTAATCACTGTTTCTTTATTCATTTATTCATAGTGGGATGGGCCACACCCAAAGTTTCTAGGCTGCCAAAACTAGAACCTCTCGGGGATTCGGGACATTCTGGTAAAAATGCCTGTGACGTCTGGTTGCTCTTCATCCCTCACTGTTAACCACTGTTTAATCTCACGCATTCCTCCCCAGCCAAATCATCACTTTCACACTAACCTGTCTTTGCGTGCACTAACTGTCCGGGCGCTGAATCAGAGTTTCCTCTATGCAGCGGTGCGTTGGATGTGATTTGGACCCACTTAACACCTCTTCCTTTTGTAGATTTTATTATAAAAGCATAAACGTGTTCTATCAGTTGGTTGTTTTTTTTTCTAAGGGGTGAGTCTGCTGGGTCTGTTTGCTTCGCAGCATTAGCGGTAGATTTGTCAGGGTGCTGCTGCAGAGGAAACACTGAACTCTGTCTGCCTTCAGATGTGCATCGACTGTTAATTAGTATCCCCGACCCACATCACTGTCTTTCTGTTCTCCCGCATCCCACCAGGCATATGTTTGAGTGTGTGTGGAGCCTCCGTGGCGGCAGACACCTGAATCGACTCAAAGGCTTGCCTGTGTATTCATCTACACATCCCATCTACCTCTGCGTCGCAAACGTGTCTCTGTCTCTGTCTTTCTTTGGCTTTTATCGCCACATAGCTTTGACTGACAGTGTTTTTGTTTCAGGACTCGATGGATGTAGTTCACTAATGTAGCCAAACCTTTGTTCTTTCCTCCTTCCCCTCCACAGAGTTTTACAAGAAGCCTCTCCCGCCTGTCGCGAACAGGCCGCGGCCTAACGGCGACACTCATGACGTCATTTTTTAATCCCTCTTTACCGTTTGACGTCCCCCCTCCCTCGAGTCACGGCTCTCCCCTTTTTTTTTTGCTTTCTGTCTCAAAGCAAGCGGTGTGTAGACGTCCGCGGAGACACTGCAGACGCGGCGGCGGAGCAGGCGAGCGCTGAAGTGCGACGGGCACGAAGCACCGGAGCGACGTAGGAAATGAAGTCAGAGGCTGTTATATGACTTCATAAACTGACACAATTCATTGTGAAACACTGAACCCGCATGAACTGATGATCTGTGGGGTTCTGTCTTCATTTAAAAGCACGTTTAGTGCTGCAACTGTAGACGTTTATTTTTTATTGTTAATATCAGTGTTAGACAGTGCGGACGCCCTTTGTCCAACTGAAATGCTTTTACTTGACAAAGAATGTAAATATGTCTGTTATAACCTTCTATATGTTTATGTCTGTTCCTGATTAATGGATTTGTATACACGCTGCCATTAAAAAAATGACCATGTTATCCTTTTTTTTTTTTTACACCTTTGGATTTGTAATGTAAACAAAGGCGTGTACGATATCGGAAATGTACCTGAGTTACATTTAAAAGGATGAAAGGGTAGGGGCCTTTTCACAGCTGAGTGCTTTAAACTTTAAACATCAGAAACATTTCCCCTTTAAAAAACAACAAAAACAAAAAAACAGCGGTGTAAACGAGTCGCAGCTTATAAGTGAAGGTGAAGAAAATGATCCTCACAGGTGAAGTGGGTGAAATGTGGGTTTAATTTGCTACACTACGCTGTACTGTACATGGAGAAGTGTTACACTACGTCACGATTGTTAATTGGTCAGATTTATACATGAATGTGTTGACATTTCACTTTAAGACTGTAAAGTTTGTACGGCTGTGAGAAAATGAAAAAAAAGATTTGTTAAATCTGTAATAGGGAACATTTTGTCTCTTGCCAGCAGCATCATAAAGAATCTTTTTATTTATTGTTTAAAAATGTAAGCATATAAATATATATTTGTCTTTATTTGTCTACAGGGCTACAGATTTTTTACGCGTTCTGCTGTTTACACTGTGTATCTGTTTTTAAAGTGATATTTCTCCCGAGGCAGGAATCAGCCTCAGACTTGCTGCCTCTCAGGTGGCCCTGAGCTGGGAGCCGGCGCTGTTGTTGTCCCAGCTTTTCCCACTCTGTCTTCTGCACCCATTTCCTCTTTGAAAATCGCTAAAATTGCATCTCAAAAAGCACAAATCTGGATGAAAAAAAAAAAAAGAACAACTCCAAAGACTTCATTGCCCCAGTTAAGTTTCAGTGTTGGAAGAGTTTGCAGTAGGACGATGAGGGTGGAGAAAGTATCACTACACCGACACCTGGAACAGCCAATATTGGGTCAGAACACATGAGAGTACGTGTAGCAAAAGCACAGGAAATATCACTTTAAAACGACAATATTCCAAATCTATAGTTCAACACTCACTCTTAATTGTTTGAAAAATATTTTTTCTACCCAGTTTGAATTTTATAACAGCACAATTAAAGATGTTTTAAGTATTCTTGACTCATTAGACTGTTTGTTTTCCCGCTTGCAGTGTTTCTACATTACGAGCAGCTGCCCTTGATTGGAAATGTGGTGTTTGTTGCTGTGGAGTGTTTGCCATGTTTTTCTTTTTTGGTTGGGTTGTCACCGAGCACCTGCTTTGCGCACACCTGTGTCTGTTTGTCACTGCTTATGTTTATTCAGTATTTGCAGTAATGGCTCAGATACAGTTCATTTTGTAGACATGTTTTCTAATATGATGATGAATATTGTAATTATACTGTTCAGTATAGGCTGTCCGCTTTACACACTGTGAAAAGCTGATGTAATGAGTGAGTTTTAAAGGTGAAATCACTCATATTGGAAATTTTAAAACTATAATAGGAAATATTCTGGAGGCGGCTCCACTTATTCACTTAAAGCTGCAGTCAACAGTTCAACACACTTTTAGTCAGATTTATTGAATATTTCCTTTGGTCTGCTTGCTGTCCGTTCTGTGTGTGTTGAAAAGCAGTTTGGGCGTTCATACGCAGCCCCGGGCCTGTAAATGGGAAACAAACGGAGTGATTTGGACCGAGGGCCCACTCCGTTCCCGGTCGTCAGAATGAGCGGTTGTTAGGCAGAAATTAGAGGCCTGTTTTTGTGTGACATCGAGGAGCTGTTGCTTTTAAAATGGCCACCAGTTTCAAATTGTGAAAGTGCAGCCATTAACATTGCAAATGGCATAAACGTGCAGAAAAGCTATAAAGGGTTCAGTGAGGTGAATTAGCAAAAAAGCAGAAGCAGTACCAAGATAAAGGCGCCTGCGCTCTGAATTATTGCTCCCAAATGTATTGACTGAGTGCAGCTTTGATTTCCTGACTTCTTCATTTGCTATACTTGTTCGCTCCCTGAGGAGAATCAGTTTTAAGGCGGTATTTTTATATTCGGGGGGAGTTTTCTATCACAATATTTGCCTTTAAACATATTGCTATGTTAGTCGGTGTATAATCAATCTGATAAAAGCTCATTTTTATATTCTTTCTCACTCAGCTGCTCAGGAAAAGGTGTTCATGTGAGAAGAAGTGGCTCATCATTTGTAGTCACTTGCGAAAAACAACTTTCGTTATAATCAGCCACAAATATTATAATAGTACAGTGAAACGATCAGAGCATCATTTTCACAAAACACAGCGCCTCTGTGGACACTTCTGACTCTGCCAGTGCTTCTTGAGCGTTGTCGGGCGTTGGTGCTGATTAGAAAACGTGAAGCAACAGAGAGGAAACAATATTAAAACATTTAATAAACGGGTTTGTGTGTGTGTTTGACAAACTGATGTCAGATTTTACACTCAAATCATGCTTTTTTTTTTATCATAACACAACTGAAAAAGCCTGGGAAACATACTTAGTGGTAGTTTCTGAGCTGAATGAACTCATTAGGGTAATAAAACGCAGCCTGTGTACGCCATCTCTTTAGGTTCTGATCACACAGTACTGTAGTGATCTGTCACTAATACAAATGAAACCGCCCGAGGTCGAAGCATTTCTCAGTGTGGCATTAGGCTGGAAATAAAACAACCACGGCTTGCTGCTAAAATTAGTTGAAAAATGATGGATAACACGAACTGGAAAACAACACATACTCTTAAAGCGACGGTAGGCATTTAAATCCCTTGCTGACAAAGTAATTGCACATTTACAAGGTGCTGATGAGAGTGAGCCGGCCCAATCCTCTGCATTTATTCTTCATTTAGAGACAGTAGGGGTTGAAATATCCTGGAGGATTCTATTAGGCCTAAATTGGGTTTTTTTTCCCCCTCAAATGTATAAAGTACGAGACAATTTGTAAATGAGCCTCTGCAATCTGCTTTCCTCTAGAAATACTTGATTTTGCTCCGTATCCTCATTTAGACGTTGCCGAACATCTGTTAGCAGCTTCTACAGGCCATGTCACTTGAAACCAGAACATTGAAATAATGCGCCGTCTCATTACTGCTCTCCCTGTCGTCGAGACGCAGACAGGCTTCATTTAAGTGACTGATACGGTGACGAGGGAGCCAAAGAATTCGCGTCATGACTCCGCGTCCTGCAGGACGGGGGCCGGCGGATGCACCGGTGCCCTTAAGCAGATGCTTTCAACCATCAATCTCCCCCTCATTATGCTTACACCCTCTGAAATCAATCTGTTACATCCAGCCCATTCCAGGAGCGATTTCGTGATGAAGTGCTGTAATTTACTTCCTTCCTCCCCTCCAAAAAAAAAAAAAATCTGCCTATCTGCGTCTGTTTTAGTTACTGATTTTTTAAGATAACCCAGGGTGCCTTTCAGCCAACTCTTTGAACTGTGTGGAGAGTTTTGAGAGAAAGTTTGCCATGGTGCGGCCTGTACAGTTAGAAGAAGTTGCAAAAGTTGGAGGCTTATAAAAAGACGCTGCCGTGCATCCAGGATTTTGTCAATAGAGACGTTAGTATCTCTTCCTCCTCTACAGTGGATCTCTGTTTTTATGGTTATTTACTGATTATAGGTATGGACAGAATATCAGTCAAAAATGCATCAAAAACACACAATATAAAAGAATTCTGGCTCCCACCGATTGGCTGGTGCCCATGTGGCACACAGCTGTGCTCAGTCAACCAATTACCAAAACTGCTGATCTTAACTAGTCTTGTACATGAATACACCTGCTCCAAGAATCACTTTCTTACATTCCAACTTCTATAGCACAGACAAGACCAAAGATCTGTCAAAAGATGTCAGGGTTAAGACTGTAGACCTGCACAAGGCTGGAATGGGTTACAAAACCATCACCAAAGGCTTTGTGAGAAGGTGACAACTATTGGTTCCATTATTCGCAAGTGGAAGACGCACAAAATGACCATCAACTGTCCTCGATCTGGAGCTCCCTGCAAGATCTCACCTTGTGGAGTGAGGTCCTCCTGCTCAAGAAGGCACATGGACAGGTCCGCCTTAAGTTTGCCACTGAACATCTAAATGACTGAGAAGGCTTGGGAGAAAGTGCTGTGGTTGGACGAAACCAAAGTTGTTGGAATTTGGAGGATGAAAAAACGCGAGTATGACCCAAAGAACACCATGGATACCAACTTTGGAACACCATCCATCCATCCATCCATTTTCTAACCCGCTTCATCCTGCACTCAGGGTCACGGGGGTGCTGGAGCCAATCCCAGCTCTCTTAGGGCAAAGGCGGGGTTACACCCTGGACTGATCGCCAGTCAGTCGCAGGGCCACATAGAAGACAAACAACCATTCACTCTCACATTCACACCTAAGGCCAATTTAGAGTTGGAACACCAACTTTTATATTATTTATATATATTACTGATATTCTGTCTACAACCATAAAAATTAGAGTGTTTTAGTAGTGT
>JAVQJZ010180285.1:0-14178 GCA_036025355.1 Leiopotherapon unicolor | reverse complement strand
AGTGCTGCAACAAATACAGAAAAAATAGACTAAATTATTGTGTGGATTCAATATAAATTTCAAGGTCAAGATGTTCCTGAGAGTGGTGATTATATCGGGGAAAAAAGTAAAAACTTTCCATTTTCCTTCTTTTCCCTTCTGCCTGTTCATTTCCATCACAATGTGAGAGACAGTTTCTGTGGTTTGTCTACAGATTGGTCTTTCCACCAGCGGAGGAACTGCCAAACTGATCAGTCTATTGTTTGAAAGCAACTGTGTTTCTCAAAAAAAAAAAAAAGAAAGAAAAAAAAAGAGAAAAAAGTGAGTTTGTCAGTAGAGGCGGGCTGTTCTCAGCTGTTGTCATGACTACAACTGAAGCCTGTGTTATATTTAGCTCCCGAAAACAAGACAACAAGCACAGTCTTACCAGTTTTCTCACAGCCCTCTTCATCACTGCGGTCCGAGCAGTCATCCTCGCCATCGCATCTCCATGACAACCGGACGCAGCGTCCAGTACCACAGCGGAACTGGTCGGCGGTGCACATGGACGTGGCTGCAGGACAAACACACAAACATGAACACATTTTCCTCTTTAAACTGGGACTGTCATGTTTATCCTTTAACCAAGACTGAAACTGACTAAACTAACTAAAGAAAATGCGTATTTTTAGATACACAACCTCACACAGAGTTCGGTAATTCTCATGAAAGCAGCTACTCACTGCAGTTCTTCTCGTCTGACTGATCGTCGCAGTCGAATTCGCCGTCACACCTCCAGCCGGCGTTGATGCACATCCCACTGCTGCACATGAATTCAACCGATCTGCACGGCTGGTGGGAAGCTACGCAGACACACAGCGGGCGACACAGCTGTAATATAACCACCTTTACTCTCAGGAAAAATTCACATTTATAACCTAAATGTGTAGCACAATGTTCCTCAGTGCTCTCTCGGTGTTGTGCTTGTACATGTTGTGCTGGAGAATATTATTTTCAGACATTTGTAGAATAAACAATCAACTGTAAAACTTCATTATTCGATGATCAAAATCTTGAAATACTGAAATTCTTAGTTTGCTGTCCCCCTCTGAATGCTCTCCATAAAAAGTTTGAAATTAAAAGGAGAAAATGCAGGGATACCGTGTTTAATACCAGTGATATTTCCTTTGCCACAAACAATCTGTATCTGTTTATTTTGGCTGCTTTGTGATCGTTTCTCACTAGCGATCACAGCCGTCCCACCTTTAAATCCTCCACCACATCTCTACATGTGATCAGATCAAAGTGAAGCTCGAACTGGCAGCAGATGAGGACGGAGGTGGACGCGAAGATTAAAGCTGAATCAGACATAAGCATCTTAAATCCCGAGTGTGTGTGTGTGTGTGAGTGAATGTTCACGTGTATGCATTTGTTTGACATGTTTCCCTGAGAATGACGAATCGGCTCCCATCAAAGCTGCAGTGGGCGTGAGATAAGGGAGGAACGAAATGACAAGCGAGGGAATTCGAAGGGAAAGAAAGGAAGGAAAGGAGAAAAAAAAAGATGTTGTAGAGCTTCAAGCATCCCGTGAAGGCTTATCAGCTGGGCAAGAGAAGAGAGAGATGATCAAAACAGCAGGTGGCTCTCCCACAGAGAGAAAGAGAGAGAAAGAGAGACTTATAGGCCACAAGAATCAGCGTGGGACGCGGACGAACACACTGACGCCCACACACACTCTCACACACCAACTATGCTCTTTCATCTGCTCAGCTATGAAGCCGAAAGCAGTATCAGTGTTCACAAGCGGTAACGAGGCATGCAAGTGTGAGTGTTTTTGGCAGTGGGTGTGTGTATGTGTGTGTGTGTGTGAGTGTGCATTCACATAAGGGAGTGAGAGAGAGAGAGAAAGAGGGAGAGAGAGTGAGAAAGAGAGAGAGAGAGAGAGAGAGAGAGAGGCTTCTTCTCTAACAAAGCGCCCTTCATGTGTCTAGAGAGTCAATGCCAAGGAATGCTGTCTGAGGATGGGCTGTCTTATGCCTCTGAGGAATGCCTCCTCTGTGTGTGTGTGTGTGTGTGTGTGTGTGTGAGAGAGAGAGAGAGAGTGTGTGTGTGTGTGTGTCCGTCCGCAAACTATCTGTATGTTTCGGAAAGATGCCACGTCTTTAGACTTTTTTAAAAAACACCTCATGAGACACAATTAAAAAAACCCCAAAACAAATTAAAAGTAAAATGCTCTCATTCTGAACGCATGTTGGTCAAAAATAACTCTGGAAAAATAATTCACATAAATAAATGGGCAGTTTAAGAGTACAGGACAGCAGGAAATGAGCAGTTAGAGAACATGAGATCCAGCTGGTTTCAGTACATCAGACAGGATGTAGATTGATCTATTAACCTTGTCGGTTTGATCCAAAAGTGAAGAATACTGTCAGGGCTAAGTGAAAAAGTAAGACCGCTAACAGCATTCAGGGCACTGTACTCTCTTTATTGTTAAATCTGTATTATTTAAGACTTTTAAGACCCACACAAACCATGGTGTGTGTGTGTGTGTGTGTGTGTGTGTGTGTGTGCTCTGTACTTCCTGATACTAATTTGGATCTGATATGTGCTGCAGTGTTTTCACTGCAGTTATTTTAAGTATTTCTAAGATGTGCTGGGCGATCTCCCATCTCTTTTTTTCTACTTTTTTTTAAAGCTTTGATGCAACCTTAACATCACTCCCACCCTCCACAAAAAAAGTTTAACACCTCAGAAGCAAGACAGCAATTAAAGAACCTGATGTGGGAGGAGATGGTGGAGAAACAGCTGCTCAGTCGACTAACATGACCAAACGATGTTACAAAACCTTGAAGTTGTGCCTATCAAACTGCAGATAAACACATCAAAGGGGGGGTGGAACCACTGTGTAAGAGTGTGTGTATGAGCGAGTGTGTGTGTGAGTGAGGGAGAGAGATGTGGTGGGCGGTTATAGATATTGAGCCCATGAAACGAACATGTGAGAAATCAGAGACGAGAGCGCGAGGAGGGAGATGCTGAGAGATTTGTCAGCAGCAGGCAGCGTCTCTGGAGTGAGCAGAGCGACACGATAGTCTGTGTTAATCAGGACCGTGGCTTCACTCTGTGTGTGTGTGTGTGTGTGTGTGTGTGAGAGAGAGAGAGAGAGAGAGAGAGAGATCTAACAGACAGAGTGTTTTCCAGGCCTGACAGATGCTGTGGAGCAGCAGCCTGCAAACAGCAGCTGTTCCTGAGCTCAACCTGACGGACTGTTCAAACATAAAGTCTAAACACTATGATGGACACCAAAGATACTTCTTATCTCCTAAAAAACCTTAACATCAAATCTTAGTTAGTAATTCTGTGTGATATTAAATGTCTATGACTAAAATGGCAAAATTTGTTAACTTCTCTGCTTCATAAAAACTGTGTAGGTGTCATTTTGAAGGCGATCCAGCATCTCCACTGTTAATGTTTGCCTCTTTTCTCTTTTTTAATTTCACTATAATCAAAATATCTTTAGGATTCTGGACTGCTGGCCAAACGAAACACACTACTGCTCAATGTTGCTGCATTTTTCTGCATTTTCTGACATATTACAGGTAAACTGATAAACCAGGTTATCAGGTAAATCACTAATGAAAATGACTTACTTGCAGCTCAACCTGTCACATACCACATCAAACAGGTTTTACACCAGCAAGAAGTGTAGTCAGTCAGTGTCCAATTTGAGTCAATGTAACTACTAAATATTATAATTATTATTAAAATGTAAGCTTAGACTTTCTGGACTTCTAAACTCAAGTTGAACTGATGCAAAACCTGCAGGATGTGACTTGCTGTTTTGAGACATGTGTGCAGCACATGAGAGAGAGAGTGAAGCAGAGAAGAAGGGATGGAAAGAGGGAACAACGTCTGCCAGAGGGAGAGAAGAAAATTAACTCTCGTCTAACATCAACATAACAGAGGGACTGATGTCCCAGAGGAGTTTCATCTGCGTCTCCTGCACAAGACGCCGTGTAGTGAGAGCCAGCAGCGCTGAAGAGTGTGTGTGTTTATCCACGCATGTGTGTGTCAGCAGATGACAGCGGCTCACAGCGAGTGTTACACCAGCAGAACAAGCTGGATCAGTCGCTCAGCTGTAACAACACGCTTTGCTTTGTTTTTGAGACGCTCCGTCGAGTTCACAGTTTAGATCGTCAAAGTGTGAATGTTTTCATGAACTGATGTAACTGAGCCAAATCTTTACGTCTGCCCAGAGTTAGACTAACAATGGAGCTTCCACTTAGGCTGAAGTTTGCTTTAGTTGTAAGGTTTTGGCATGTAAACGTTAAAGTAAAAATTAGAGCTACAGATGCACTGGTCATAAGTAGGTGAAGTTCAGTCTTTATGCAGCTGTAAGTGTTTTTGTGCGTATGTGCGAGCTTACAGCAGTCCGACTCGTCCGACCAGTCTCCGCAGTCGTCGTCTCCGTCGCAGTGGTAGATGTCCAGGATGCAGCGGCCGTACGCACACTGGAACTCCTCCACGCTGCAGGTGGCTGTCATCACGTCTAAGGCTGCTCCGACACACAGAGAAACAGACTTGTTAAACAGATGCGGATGCTGGAAAGATGGTGCAGCAGTTGGCTGTCTGAAGCTCTGAAGCTTCGACTTCTGCTGAGCCTGTCAGAAACTCTTCACGGAATGAAGTGGAGGCTCGGCTCTCTGTTAAGACTGTTTACATGTTCTGCAGTAAACTGCTTAGAGTGAGATGTTAGTTTACAAGCAGGTGGTCAGTGACTAGTTTTGTTCACTTCTTGGAGCCAAAGTTTGCTGCAGCCTGAAGAGTGTGGACAGACATCTCACAGAGAAAACAGACTCGTTTGTCCTGTTTGAATTTTACAAATAGCATATTCAGATGCGGAAGCACATTTATTTAGAGCTATTTATTTCAGTTTCAGTGGCTTTGGATTAGTTTGGATACGAGGACGGTCTGCTGCTATGAGTAACAGCTTTTCTTTTCATCCTGCCACTCTGCTGCCACACAGATAAGTTTCCTGTTTGAAGTCTTCATGATACGCTTGCCGTCTAATAAAAACCCTGTTATAAACGCAGCAAAAAATAAAAATTAGGAGAAAAAAAAAAAATCTGCAGCGTCATCCGGGATTCTCTTTCTTAAATTTGAGAAATTGGGTGACTTTTACGAGTCGACAACAGCCACCAGAGTGCATGTAAACAGGTTAACTGGTGGCCTTCTCATAAGCAATGGTTTTAATTAGCTGCAGCCAATAAGTTATATGAATGAACCTAATTATAAAATTACACTCTTAACTTGAGGCACAGCTGAAAATTGATCTCTCGAGCACAACACGTATTTTTTTTGGTTATCAGAACTGTCTATTTTTTTTTTCTATTCCAGAGGAAGTGTGCTGTGATGGAAAAGTTCAGATATTTGAAAACATGTACTGTGTGATCAGACATGCTGACTAAAAATACAAACAACCACAAAGAGGTGTCAGAAAATCTGTCACCTAACTTAGCTGCAACAAGAAAGACTTTCACTGTGTCTGTGAATGAAGCTGAAATAGTTGCCCACACTAACAAAAAAAATAGTCAATCTGTGTAGGTGAAGGCCCAAACAAACAAGCTCAAACTAACTTACGGCAGTTTTCTTCGTCTGATCCGTCCTTACAGTCCGTGTCTCCGTCACAGTACCAGTGCTCGGCGATGCAGCTGCCATCTGTGCAGCGGAACTCCTTGTCCGAACATTTACGCATGTCTGGTGTGAAAGAGGAAAAAAACCCCAAAAACTCATGAGTCAGATTTATAAGACAGTATGAATAAATATGTGCCTTTTCGCTGGTGTTTGTGTGTGTGTGTGTGTGTGTGTGTGTGTGTGTACCCACCACACTGTTCATCACTGTTGTCCCCGCAATCGTTGTCGCCGTCGCAGTGCCAGAGGCTGCGAATACAGTAGCCGTTTTGGCAGTGAAACTCATCTTCCTCGCACTCCCTGGGAGCTGCAGAGATGCAAAAAAAAAAGAGAAAGAGCAGTTTGAGAGGACAAATAATGAGGATTTGACCACAGCAAAGAGCAGATACTGTACGAGAATTAGATAAGAGGTAGCCATCCTCGAACCCCGCTGACATCAAATCTACAGCTGCACCGACACCAGGGAAACTGTGACCTTTAATGTCAGGCTGAGGGCAAAGAGCTGAGGAGAAGAAAACAGAGATTTTTCTCTCCGTAAACAGGCTGAACTCCCCTGAGGCTGCAGGTCGAGAGTTCAAAGACTCACAGACCGAATATCCTGCGGTTCGATCTCAGCACAAAAGACATCTGATCGACAGCTACTGCACACAGCGAGGGGGCAGGCTGAATAAAGTCATACTGAGCGAGCGTGTGTGGCTGTCTTCACGGTCACTGATCACAGCGAAAACATTTGCTATAATAATACTTTTATTTATGCAGCACTTTTCCAAAGATGTGAAACAAATGCTTGACAAAAACACATGAAACCAAACCACCTTAACGGGTGGCTGTAAAAAAAAAAACGTGGTGATTCATCCCTCGGGGAGAACAAAGGCTGCGGTCAGTTTGAACACATGTTGGTTAAAATGGACGGCAATAGTGACACGCTTTTATGATGGAAGAAATCATTAAAACATCCGCAGAAATGCCTCAAACCGCAACTTAATCATAATGCTGTTTTCTATTGTTCATCTGTGTGCTCACAATGTTCAAAACGTGTAGTTTAACCAAAATGAGACAAAACACACTGCATCCATCCACTCACAACAAAAACATTTTCCTATTGGTCAGAAGAAGCTCAGAGATGAAGTGTAAAGGTTTCAAAATGCTTCAGCCTGAGCGCTTGTGAGAAACAGTATCATTTTATTATTGTTATTGATTATTGCTATCGATCTTGAAATCCAGTATTCAACAGGCCACAAATCCTCTATAAACTAAATGATCTCCTCTCCTGAACCATGCACGAACAGGTAATCAACTATAATATCTCCACAATATCAGTCTTAAACATATTTTATAGCCCAACATTTGTTGATCATGGTTCATTAAGACTATGACTGTGGATATTAAAGCCTGCAGCAGATAAAAAAAATAGTAGACATGTCCAAACTTTCCCTGTGAAAAGTCTCTCTCAGTAAAGAATGAATCTCCAGCTCCTGTCAATCTTAAACCAGTTTAAAAACAGGACTGGTTGTATCTCTCAAACCTCCAGCAGCTGGTTTCATGTCTTAATTAAATGTACTGTTGCTGTTTGCTGGTAAAATGTTGTTTCCTTTGACAGTTAACCTTGAAAGTGTAGATAAAAGAGCCATTTGTCATTCATAGCGGCAGCCCTGACGCTGCAGTTAGACAGACGTCCCTCCCTGCAGTGAACTTTCAGCACTGTGACATTGACGGCGTGTTTCACTCTCACACCCTTTCATTCCTCCAAACAGCTCCTCCACCTTGCGCCTTTAATCACACTTCCATTGATAAAAGGCTGAAGGGATCTTCAAAACGCCGCCTTCTACTGTTACCACCGCAATCGATGGCCCAGCCCAGCCACGCTCGCCCGGGGCCGAGTAAACAGGCTCGTCAAGGAGAGCCAATGATGGATGGCCCCTGGCAGGAGGTAATCTATAATTTATCACTGCCGCGCGTGAGTGTTAGACAGCTGAGACAAACAGAGAGCGATAAGGAGAGACAGAAACAGAAGGATGCCCACGGAGCAGAGGGACGAGGGGAAGATGGAGCTTTTCTCTTTTCCAGCGAGATTTTTCACCTTTTCTCAGGTGTGTTGCAGCATTACAGCACGAGTCAAAGCTGCTGGAGACACACTCGTCTTCTGAGATGAGTGACATGACGTGAGCCCCCCAGAGCCCCTGGGTGTGTGTGTGTATGTGTGTATTGAAGACATCTGTGGATAGTGGAAATTTCTGAATGCTCATGTGAAGCTTAGCTAAGTAGCAGAGGAGATGATTTCAAGATGGTTTGGATATTACATTTTATATAATGAGTCAATTAAAAAAGGTGAGGGTTGCATTACAGAATAAATTAGGGGATATTGTGTTTTCTTGATTAGGGACAGATTTAAAAACAGTGGAGGTCAATGAAATCTCATTAGTGGTGCTCAAAGCGATGAAAAATGACACTTGATAAAGTCAACAGTAATGAGTCTTTCCAAAAACAATACTGCCGAGACTTTGTGCCAAAAAATCATCTCTGCAAATCATCATTGGTAAAGAGATGTTGACGTTGAAAATTCTGTTATTTTGCAGTACTTTTAGAGGCTCAGACATGAACCCACTGGGCTCCTTTGTGTTGCAGAGGGGACAGAAATATCAAAAGGTGGCTTTATCTCAAGACCTTGTGAGTCGACTGAAATCCCACACATGGCTGTTTTTCTGTGTACATGTGTGCAGTGACCCTTTAAGCTAACAGGCAAAATGTTGTCGTTTTTTTTCCCCCTCTGGACTTTGTGCTACTACAGGTTAATCCATTCTGCTGTTTGAGGTTTATGTAATGGCATTATTGTTTAGAAATTACTTAAAACATATCTTTAACATGTCTATGCTGCAAAACACAGCAGATATACCAATGTGATGAATCTGTGGTTTGCAAATATCATCTAGTATATAAGCCAGGCCAATCTATCAGCTGCACCTTCAACTGCTAAACTTCACCTAAAACTAACTTCACCCAGACTGACCTCCCCTCCCCCCCAAAAAGAAACCGATATAAACTCCAAAAAGCCCAGAAGCCCCTCCAAATGAAAATTTTATTTTACCATACTATTGACAAATATATTCATTTATTATTCAACCTGTAAAATAGAAAAAGAAAAAAAAACAAATTGATTCTCTCCCTTTCTCCATCTCTCCCATGCTCTCTCTCCCCTCCCATCAGGTCAGCAAACAGAGGGAGGTCGGAGGTCAACAAGCCCTCAAGATGCTCATCACTCACACGGCAGCCAAATGTCAAAGGGCAAAGGGCGCTCGGAGTCATTACCAGGCTCTCTGCGTGTGTGTGTGTTTGTGTGAGTGAGTGTGTATAAGCTGAAATGGTGTGAGGTTTTTTTTCAGTGAAATGTCTTTTAAAGCTTCAAGAATTGAGAATATCTCAAATCAAACACACACGCAGAGACACACCTCAGTCTCTGTGTTTGTCTGAAATCTTGACAACTGCTTCAGCTCCAGCCGAGCGTGGAGGATTGTCTCCCCGTCTCTAAATAATGAAATAAACCCACCGCTGCAACGCAGCGAGAAACAAAATATATTGGGAGGTGAAAAAGACGGACCCGGTTGCAAAAAAAAAATGAAGAGAAAGAAAGAAGCATGAAATAATAAGTAGTTTGGGGAACACGGTGGAAGGAGGGGAAATTTACTGGGCATGGAGATGAAAAATTCATAGGCGGCTCCCAGCAGACAGACCCCCCATCAGGAAGTGATTCAGTGTCTGGCTGCTGATCCAGTATGTGGGTCAAATGAGGAGGAGGAGAAATCTACTGGACGACGGACAAGATAAGAAAAAGAAAATCATACTCTGTACCTGCTGCGCGCACACACACACACACACACACGCAGCGTGAGGTGTAATGAAAGAAGTATGGAAAACAATCGCTGTCAGGGCCGGTGTGTGCTTGTCGTTTGAGATTTGATCTAAGTGCACTTTAATCACGGCATCGACGACTCTTTGATGTTGAGATCCCCCCCTCCTGTTTTAATACATATGACAAGATGAATTCTCAACAATGTGGATCATTTAAAGTAATATCTTGTAATTTTCAGACACACTTGCACTGTGGCTTATTGTATGGGAACACCAAAGTCCAACACTTTGATTGGGAGTAAAATATCTCAAGAAATACTCAGCGGATTGTAATTAAGTTTGTTAAAGACATTTGAGCAATCATGAGGACTCTTGCGCTCCCCAACAGGTCAAATCTACTTATCCTGCTTTTTGTGCCTCCACCGGCGTCCATCAGCGGGTTTCCTGGGTTACAGATGGACGGTGATGATCTTATGACCACGACTCTCAGTTTCCACGCCATCTCAAAACATGAAAGTACCAGCCTCGGGGGACAGTCCCGCCTCACTCTCACTAAACATTCAGGTTTAGTCAGGTATCTGATAGCTTCTAACGCCACAAGATCGAACTCAACATCAGCTGATTGAAGCCCAGTAACAAAACAGAACCTTTGTTTTTGGTATTTCAGCCTTTTCAGTGAGATCTAACGTTCGAGTATGTGTTTGTGAAGGAGGGGTTAGTCCTCCCAGAAGAATCCTTTTTGCTGTTCAGACTCTTTGAGACATCCATCAAAGAGACTTTCCCTTCTCATCTAACTGTGTAGCCTTTTACAACTGGAGGGAGTAGAGGAGAAAAAAAAAGATCCTGTATTGATCTTTAGATGAAGCTTCGTCTCTAGAAGGACACTGCCGGACTCTTTCTGCCATGTGTCGTCTCCATCGGGAACGCGTCACTCCCTGCGACTATTCCTGTCCCTGCGCGGTGTTAACTGCGATTAAACTCAATCACCGAGCTGACAGTAACGACCGGAGTGCATCCACTCAGATCAGACTGCACATGTGGAGCCTTCTGAGTCATTACGGGCAAATCCGGAGACTAAAAGTGGACGATGCGTTCACAGAATCTGACCACCGGCTCCACCCTGAATGACGCAACAACACACACACATTTTCACCTCTACTCTTGTGAGGAGCCTTTAATTGACGCCGGCCTCACAACCCTAACCCCTGACCTAAACTTAACCTAACCCTCAAGTCTTAACGGGACACTCCGGTGACTCATCATCACACTTCTGTAAAGTTGGAGGTATGAGATGAGAGTTTGCGGTACTTTGGAAACTCTCATCTCCTTCTCCAAGTAATTCAGAACCGAATATATTCTAAATTTCTGATTGTGACTATATTTTTCACTTGATGGGAAGAACTACAGACCAATTCAGTTCAATTGAGACAATTAAAGAAAAGGAGATACACAGTGTTTTATGTTGTTGTTGTCGTATCTGGTTTGAGTGGATGAATCATTCCAAACTTGTAAGACACCAAAGTATTTATATGTGACTGCGGGGAATAAAGGTTTGAGTTGATGCATTTAAAATCACTAGGCGATGTTTTGTAAGAGAGTTTCATCACTCAGCAACAAAATTTTATCTTTCAGTCCGAGTGTGGCCAAACCATCTTGAAATAATGTGACGAGAAGTTTTCCAGATCCCTCCTGTTCTGCTTGAGTTCCTCAAACAGCCCTCAGTACGAGTGAGGAACAGACAACGTCCCTGCACCCTCCCACCCATTGTCCAAGAAATGTACTCGCTATTGACTTAAAATGGTCGTCACGAAGCAGCACAGACACACACAGACACACAGACACACAGACACACAGACACACACACACACACACACAGTAACGGGCATGCAGCAATGCATAGATACATACATTCTGCCTGGCAAGCAGCTGAGGGGTATTTTGGGATGAACACACATGGGCACACACACACACACACACACACACACACACACACACACACACACACACACACACACACACACCTACACACACACACACAAACAGCTCCACAAATCAAACGAAGAACAGGATAAACTCAGGGCAAAGGTCAGAGAATGTTGACCGTGGGAGTGCTGACCTCTGTATTTATGTGTTTGTATGCGAGTGTGTGCGTGAGCGAGTGTGTGCGTGCATGTGTGCGTGCGTGGGCGAGTGTGTGACAGTTAGGCAACTCCTTCAGACTCAAAAACAAACACCTCATTGCACATGGCTGCCTCAAACATCTGTCCACTTTAATAACTCATCCCCGAGTCTGACAGAGCAGGTCGAGAGAGTGTGAGAGTGTGTGCGTGTGAGAGTGTGAGAGTGTGTGTGAGTGTGTGTGTGCGTGCGTGTGAGAGACGGCACACATCAATGCGAGTGCCACCGTTTGTTCGTGTTTTGTGTCGACAGGAGACAGAGGCGGTGTACTCACGACAGTCCTGCTCGTCGGAGTCATCCTCGCAGTCGTTGTCTCCGTCGCACACCCAGGAGCGGCGGATACATTTGCCGTTGTCGCAGTGGAAGTCCAGCGGCGAGCAGGTGGGAAGCACTGCAAACAAACAAGACCATGTGACAGGTTTGTCAGCAGGAAGAAACAAACAAACAAACAGTGAGGCTGAAAGGAGGAAGAGAGGAGTACACAACAGGTTACAATGTGACTTTTGGTGCTCCTCTGCCAGTATTTTAATTCTGTTTTTATATTCTTTTAATCCAATTTTGCTTTTCCATTTGCTTTATTTCATATGTTGTATTTTCCTTCTTCCCATCATGCATCACACCATAATGGCAGTCCCGAGTGACGAATCATTGCAACAGACATAACATAACATTTTTTCTGGAACCGTGCAGCAGATCTCTGGAAGTTATTCTTTATTTCTGGATGTGATAAGAGTTACAGTAGAGAGGAGTGAGTAACGTGTTTTCAGCCTTCCAGGATTTTATCAGCTCAACATGAGACTCCATTGTTTTTTTTAAATCTGATGAAATTTGTATTGCATCATAAAAAAGCCACATAAAATAAACATTATGCTCATGATATAGAACACGTAGCTGCAATACGTGGACATATTTCTCCAGAGCTTTTTTATGGATTATTTATCAGTCAATTTATTTCCTGTTTTTACAGGCTCTTCATGTCCTCCTTGTTTCCGTTATTAACTCCATATCGTGCTGACGTTAGTCCTCTAAAGTTATGGCTGTCATATCTGTCCAATCAGCTTTCTTATGTTTGCTTTATGGATATTTTCATGAGATTGGAATTAGCTTGTTATTGCATTTTGCTTCAGTGCTGCTCCATGTCTGCTTGCTTGCTTTAAACTTGCAATTTTTGGGATATTATCTAGACCAAAAATATATTAATACATCTGAGAAAAGGAAAATAATAATTAGCAACACCTGAAAAAAATCATTTATATATGTATATATGTACTAAAAGACAGTCAGTGGCATGTGAGTCCTCACTCTTGCAGTACAGCTAAAGATCAGAGTTTGACAGGCAGTTTGGGTTTACTCTCTGAACTTGATCTGGACCTGATCTCGTCCTCCCCTCGGCCACCTTCTTACCCTGAGACCCAGAGAGCAGCACAGACCTCGGCTCAGCGAATTCCTCCTTAACTTCATATCCGCTCAAAGTGCAGCTACTTGCTATCTAAGCAGAGCCCGAATGACTGGCCCTTTGTCATCCGCAGACAGAGCTAATTTAATTACAGGCCTAGAGTGGGATGGAGAGAGAGAGGAGGAGTGAAAAGGAAAGGGAGGGGGTGAGAAAGGAGTAGAGGAGAGGGAGCAGGGACTCCTTGCACTGGACTCTCACCCGCATGTCAATAGCAGATATGAAATATTGACCGAACAACACAGACTTTATGAAAAATGTATGACGTCATGCGGCGAGCTAACCAGCGAGGCAGACAGGCGAAGGAGTCAGGGCTCAGTGAGTGAATTAAGTAAGTGTGTGTGTGTGTCTGTGTGTGTGTGTGTGTGTGTGTGTGTGTTGGGGGTGTGGCTGTGGTCTCCAGGGGAAGCAAAGCCCCACTGACCCACATACTCCTGCATGGATATTACATTATTCAGAGAGAAACACAAAGAGAGAGACGTAAGCCAACACAACTCTCTCGCTCGCCCGGCCTCCCTCTTTGTCAGCCCCTCGGTCTCGTCACCTTCTGATGAACTTTACACGACCACACTGGTGGTCTGGCTCGATCTGCATATTTAACGTATTTCTGCAAACAATTATCTAAATCACACCGTCGGTTTCTCTACTTCTTCAGGCAAAGGCTCACTTTAGTTATTTTCAGTTTGTTGTGAAAATCAACTTAGAGAGAAATTAAATGTGCCTCTGAGGTCATTCTCCATTACAGAAAGGAGATAACTACCTTTATATGTTTGGAGGGTATTGTTCAAATTAGAAAAACAGCACATCAGTACATCATGACCGGGCTGAAAACTTAATAATGAGATGCAATTAAAGATGCTCAAGATTTAAAACATCCAAAGATCCATATTTTTAAGTTGCAAAACAAACATTCTCAGCATTTTTTCATGATGCTCCTCCACTTCTGAGAACTGCACATTATCGTAAGTTCAGTAATACTCAAATTTTTCCCCAAAGCCAGCAATCATTGTTGTATTGAAAATTGGAGCAGATTTATGAAAATTATTCCTCTGTAA
>JAVQJZ010180169.1:0-12070 GCA_036025355.1 Leiopotherapon unicolor | reverse complement strand
CTGATTATTGACTGGTATGATTTTAAGCACTTGCAATTTATTCTCATTAATTACTACACTTAATAAGATAATTGCAGTAATGCTCTTAATTTTAATCTGGGACTGACAGATTTGTCTCCATTGCACTCAAATTCAGTAATCTCAGATTCTGCAGGTGATTATCACTCACTAACATCAGATACGTCACATGTGGTCCGTTTGCTGCATTAAATATGTCCATTAAACAGCAGCACAGTACTTTTCACAGCACGTCATGTCTGCTTACAAACGAACACCAGACCACACACTGTGAATGTGATTTCATGAAAAGTACAATATAAGGCTCACTTTTTATGGTATGGACATCCCTTGTGCTAATCAAAGACAAATTTAGTACATTAATTAAATATAATGCAACAAATGCTTTCACTGACAAAAGGTTTGCACCCTCGCTCTGAAGTAGTTTAAATATCTGAATAATGTTTAAATTCCTTTAATGACAACGATTAAATGTTGCATTAAAAGCAGCAAAATGGGCCCTTAATCATAGCACAGACTACTCTCACACCCCAGCGTTCAGTGTATTTGAAAAACAAGCCCACACATCGCAACTTTAACCCCGTGTATGCTAACTATATTGACTAATCTACAGCATCAGCTTTCATGTGGATCCACATGTTTGCAGCCCATCATGCTTCTCTTGCAGCCACTGTGAACTCCTCTCCTGTTTTGCACAGGGTCATGGGTCAAAGAAATCATGCAATACTCCGGACAGCAATGTGTGCTCCCCTTGGATAAATAGAAATAAGGGCTTTTTGGTGTAAAAGTAGCCCCCAAAGAAGTGATTTACCAAGAGAGAGTGGGGTGAACGCCTCATGTCATTACCCAATCAGTGGTGTTCGTGCAGAAAGGGGCCATATATTTTTCCTAATAATCTCTGTCTCTAAAGTTATATTTCTATCACTCCTCAAACCCATCTTTTTTCTCTCTCTCTCGCCTTGACACGCACATTTCCTTGCTTCACATCATATTTGCCCACCACCCAACATCGCTGCATCCCCATCTCTGCCTTAAAACTCTATCTTGCAGGCAGGAAACGTCTCATCCTGCATGGCGACAGTGCTGTTGGATCCCAGCACGGTGATGCCCAGCTCCCTCTGTCTGTCCAGGGTCTGCTGGTACCACTCCTGCATGGACACCGACTCAAAGGTAGGGATCACCGTCACCTGGATACACAGCACAGACAAGGATAGGGATACTTTTGTTCCAAAACAATATGTTTGCAATAATTGCATGCCTCAGGATCCTTTGGTTTGCTGCAGCTGGTTGCAGCCATGTTCATCCATTAAATCAATGCTCTACAATTAACAACACAGCTTACATTCTTTATTTCTTTAGAAAAAAAAAGTTACAATATTTTACTTTATTATGTCTTACAGCATTTTCACTTTACTGAAACTGTCTTGTTAGTAAATAATGTCAGCAGGTTTGGTCTATAACACACTATATATGTTTCAATGTGCATGAAATGTGTTTACCTGCATGGTGTCAGACCAGGATATCTTGCCATCCAGTAGTGCATCCAATGTTTGCCTCAGGAGCTCTTCTCTCTCCGGACTGTCACCGCTGACGATGTAGCAGGAGGAGCGAACGCATCTGAAGAAGTCCACGTTGACTGTTGGAGACGAGGCTCCAGAGGGAATATAGGCCAGGTCCACGTACACACTGATGTCCCCAGCAGAGGTAGACTTAGATCCTGTGACAGGGGAGAGAAAAGAAGCTCAATAGAAAAAGTCTGCAAAGTACAAAGTAGGCAAAAAGAAAAAGCATCAGAGAAATTTACTGTATTTCATATGATTACCATTTTACACGTCATACCTGGATTGGGTGAAGATTTTGCTGGCGTTGAGCGGGTGCTGGAGGAAGGCGTACGTGTCAAAGAAACATTCACCTTTGCGACTCCACTTTGACTCCCTGTTTTGCTTTTCCCTGAGCCTGATCTCTGGGAGGTCTCAGTAACCTGGTAAGAAAATGCAAAATTGAATACAATGTTTAGTGTTAAATGTCACTTCAGTTATAATAATAAAATAACTAAATAAATATATTAAAAAGACATTTATGTGCTCAAAATGTCTGAAGAAAGATGATTGGTGGAAAGGAAAAAGTAGTTTTAATGAATTAAGATCAAAACTATAGAGTTTAACTTTATTTCTCATATCTGTCTTGCATTTCTTTTTATACTCTTCATTCATCTTTTTTGTACTGGAACATAATCATATTTTGTATATTTTTAGAGAAAAGAAAAAAAAAAGCTGGACCAGAAACAACATACTGAGGGAAAGATGAATGCAAATACATTTTAATGTCATGCCAGTAATTATCATTACAGTAGCGTTTAGGGATACTCATGCCTGACTGCAGCCACAATAAATAAAATAAAAAAAATGGTATATAAACCTAACCAAATGACACATGGATCCTTATCTTTTATGCTAATAGGACAAACTTACGGCTGGTGTTTTTTTCCCTCGCAGGCCAGTGGCTTTCGCTCTCTTGCCATGAGCATCAGAGTCAGACTGGGGAACAGGCATGGAGGCGTCAGGATGTGGAGGCAGAGGCGGACTGTCCCGTAGAGGGGCGGGGAGAGGGTCCTGGGGCAGAGCCTGACTGGCTCGGAGGCCGTGGGGGGAGTTAGACGGCTCACTACACGACTCGTCCTCGTCTGAGTCCAGAGCTACATCTGCTGTGGTGGACGGGCAGTCCTCCGTACAGACTGGGGCGTTAGATTCACTCGGTGACATGTCCTTGGGGTTGTTGTTGTTGTTGCCGTGATGATGCGGAGCAAAGCCTCCTCTGTAGGGCTCGCTGGTGCCTGACAAGGAGTCGGGCGCTTTGAAATGCTTGAACTCGCAGGGTGAAACCAGGCATAGATCTACATCGTGAGCTGACGCCTCAAAATGAAGCGTGTTAGGAGCCGGGGGCCGCCCCATCTCTGAACCCTGCCCCAAAGATCTCTGTGGTTTCTTCATTGATAGAGACATCCCGACGAAATGGCCTCCATTGGAGTGGGAGTGCTGAGCGCTGTCATCCCCCTCTTTCTGGCTCACAGTGGTTGGTCCGTGCTCCAAAGACATGGAGAGCGATTCATCAACTTCTGTGGACTGAGGTGAGCTCACCTCTGCTGGCATGGAGTGTGTAGTGGTGGTGGTGGCGACGGACGGAGAGGGGTCTGAGGATCCATCTTTAAATGTACCCAAAGAGAGGAAACTGAGGTGCTTCTCTCTGGGATTTGCGTGGTTCTCTGCTGTGTTTTTGGGCTGGGATGTCTGCCCCTCACCTTGGTTGGTTGATCCGTTTGGTTGGTTGACATCAGCTGAATCTAAGTGACCCATCTGGGCCTGCAGCCGGCTGAGAGTGGCCCTGTTGCACCACACATCGTCTGGGGACAGACAGTAGGGGGTGTGACCGGCACTGTTGGGCCGTGAATCGGGGGAGGCAGGTTCCACCGTCTCCTCGTCAGGGCTGACAGGCGCCTGGTTTTCTGGAGAGGATCGCGAGGGAGGGCTGTTTCTCAAAGCCCCGTCCAGGAGAGTGTACTCAGTAGGGGTCAAGTCGAGCTGGACTGTGCGCTCGTTCTTTGGCGCCTTGTTCAAGGGACATGGAAATCCTACGACCTTTGCTGGTTTAGCAGCATTTCCAGGCTGGTCTACAGGCGGTTTCTGCAGGTTTACATGAGCTTTCTCTTCGGTCCAAGCCTTATCTTGCCCTCCATTATCACCACCACTCTCTGTTCCCATTATCCCCGCGCCACCTGCTGATTCTTCCCCTCGTGTCTCAGCAGCTTCATTACTCGACTCTTTCCTCAGACCTCCAAAGCTCTTTTCATTTCCTGACTCACTGCTTCTCTGCTCTCCTTTATCTGCTGTTTCCACCTGCACCTCCGTTTCCTCCCGGAGCCTGAGAAAATCGTCTGTCATGTCCTCGGGCGTCGACATTTTGGAGCCACAGGGGTTCTCCGCAGACTTGTTTTCCGTTTTCTGTTTCTGCTGCTCTGTGTCAAAACACTCTTGCTCCTGGATTTGTGACACAGTCCCAGCATCTGCTTTTGCTGAGGTGTCATTTGGCAATTCAGCGTTTACATGTGCCTTCTTACCATTATTTGCCTCCTTTTCTGATGTTTTTTTTGTTTTCTTCGCCCCTGTTTTAGAGTCATTTTTTGCATCTTTTTTGAGCTTAGTTTTATTTTCATTCTTTGGTTTGGGAGTGAGAACATCCTTTTTCCCCTGATCATTCTTCGTAACGGCGTTCTCCTCTTTATTGCCTGGCTTCTCCTCCTTTTTCCCCTCCTTCGCCCCTCCTTTCCTAGAAGCATTCTTCTCCGACGGCGCTGCTTTTTGCTTTGCGCTGGTCTCTTTGATTCTACTTTTGTCAGCATCTCTTGCAGTGACTCCATTTAATACTTTTCCTTTTTCCCTTACCGATGCCTCCTTTCCCTCTTCCTTAACACCTCGCTCTTTGCCATGTTTGGCTGTTGCCTCCTTCCCCTGTGACCTGCTGCTGTCCTGGCTCTCTGTCCTCTTGGCTTTTCTGTCCTCCCCCAGCCTCTCCATGTCCCCGGTGGTCACAGTGGGTTTCTGGAGGAAGGCCAGCCCCTTCAGCTTCTCCAGCCCCTGCAGCAGCTTTGCCTGTGGCGTAGCACCAGGGAAAAGCACCCTGACCACCTTCTCCTGGGGACACGCCGGGTGCCACACTAGCAGGGCAGACACGGAGGCCAGCGCGGTGAGGGGGAGGGTTTGGGGTTTGGACGCAGACGACACTGCATCAGGCCAGTTTTGCATGAATGTCTGGTACTCCTGACTGTTTTTGCCGGGGTTGAGGATGTATAAATCCAACTGTCCCACTCCCATCTTCTGGAACAGGGTCAGCGGTTCGATGGGGACCCCTTGCGGTCGAAACAATGGCTGTGGTCTGATGTCTAATTTCTTCAACAGCTGTAAGGTAAGGGCCGCCTGCTGTGTGCTCTTCAGTACACTGTCCACACCTTACGTGAGAAAAATGACAGCAGTCACACAAAAGATCCAGCTGAAAGAGCAAAATCCCCCATGTGTCTTCTAAAATATTTCGATTCAAATGTACATGTTAATATACATGTATTTGATAATAAAGAAAGATTCATATCATAATGTTAGTACTATGCAACAGTGGGGTTTAATCCATCACTCACAAGGTTGTTCTTCCACCTGCAATCTGCTTGGGGCATTAAAGAACATGACTCCAAGCTCTGGGGAGATGAGCCTCTTAGATGAGTCATCTGTTCAAACAAATATACAGACAAAGAAATGTGAACAAAAAGTACATATGAACATGAAAGAGGTAGAGAGAGCTACAGTGAAATTCTCTAATTTCCTCATTACAGTATTATCTTTTTGCAAGAAGACAGTCAACACCTCTACAGCAGCAGTATCTGACTTCTTACCTTTAATATCAGAGCTCAGTTCCAACTCTGCCACTTTCCTCTCCAGGAAGGTGTTGACCCCGGGGAGGTTCTCCGTCCCGATGTGCGTCAACAAAACCGCATCAACTCGGTCGAGGTGGCGGACGAGCTTCCAGAAACAGGCCTGAGAGTCCGAGCCTCCATCCACCAACACTGTGAAGCCGTTAACGGCAAAAAAGGCACAGTCGCCGCGGCCGGCAGGGAACACGTAGCAGCAGGGGCGGGACAGCTTGAGAAACCCGACGGTGGTGGGAGGAGGCAGGAGGTCAAAGGGAGACAGAGGGGAAAGTGTACCAGAGATGAGGGAGGTGAATTCCCCCAGGGCCTCCATGGCGGGCAGCACCTCTGGGGGGTTGACACGCAGCGTGAAAGGACCCTGCAGAGGCTGGTTTCCCAAGAGAGTCGTCCTCCACCGGCCGATGTTGGGACAGCTGAGGGTCAGACTGAGTTTGGAGGAGGAGGCAGAGCTCTCTTCATCTGCAAACTACAGACGGTATTTCCTCAGCATATATATGGAATACTTGTTGAATTTTTCATGAGATTTTTTGGAAAAACTCCAATATAGCAGCTATGTTATATTGATCATCTTGGTGATAACATTTATATTTTTATTCAAAGCAGAAGCCAATAGTGCATTTTAGGAGTTTTCACTGTTTTCTGCCATTTTATAAATCAAACAGCTGAGAAAATAATGAGCAGATTTATGCAGTGTGAAAGTAATTTTACACATCTAACAAAAAGCTGCATAAGTAAATATGTATTGGTAAAGAAACAAAAATCAGAAACATTGTCATACCAACCTGCTCTGTTAATATTTGCTTCAATTGGTGTGGTGAAAACAGTCCTCTGTGAAACAGCAGGTCTCCACTTTCCTCCTCACTTTGACCTGCCAAGATCAACAGCTTATGGGCAGATTCTCTGGACAGCAGAGAAAACACCTGGCCAGGCAAGAGAGATCGAAACAACGTCACTTCAACCCCATAATCCAGAGAAAAGGAACAGTATTAGAGAAACAAGAAGGGGAAAGAAAAAAATCAAAGAATTACATAAAGTATACTTCATAACCCCCCAGACATCATGAACTCGATTGGTTTAACTGCAACTGAGAAATATTTTGGTCATTTATCACTGACACTGAGTGCCTTTACAATGAAAAATACCAAACATTTGGTGGCAACAGCCTCTTAATTATTACTTTCCTGGATTCTCTGTTTTATGTCATTATAAACTGAATATCTTCACTTCTGGACTGTTGCTCAAACAAAACCAATCAGGAAAATAATCGTCAGAGCAATAATAATAATGAAAATAAAATGTTTGCTGTGGGCCTCATTATAATTGTATATACATAATTCAGTATATTTGTATGACTTTAGTATTAAAATTTATATAAATTCCTGTATTAACTCAATAACAATAGAAAATACAACAAAACAAAGATTGTGCTTACTTTCAGACCTCATTTCAATAATATTAACTTAAATTTAATACATTGCTTTAGCCTTTCGAAACTAAAAAAAAGGAGAATACTTGGACCACAGCGTCATTATAAAACACGGCCTGTTAAACTATATTCCAAGAGTTCAGTGTTTCTCTGAAGGAACCAGGATTTATCCCCTCACCTCTGAATGAACCTGTTCCTGAGATGGACTGATCAGCACCTGAGTGTCCAACACTCGGGTGCTGTGGCGCAGACACTTCTGCCCTGAGGAGGCAGAGAGAAAAACAAAGAATAGAAAGGAGAAGGACAGACAGGCAGACAGCAAAGGGCAAGCAAACAAGAGAAGGAGGAAGTCAGAGCTGAGAGAACAAGCCAAGTGATCCAGCCAGCGAGGCCAGAAGCAAACAGGAGGGGAGCTCAAAGAAGCCAAAGAGAAAGTGAACCTGGCCAACCGGGGCGGGTGATTGACTCCCTCAGCGAAAAAAGGAGGACGGAAGAAGAGTGGAACAGCTGAGTCAGATGGATTCGCCGTTTGCAGTGAAAATCCAGTCTGAGGGGAACTGGATCAACGTTTGAGGATACGGAGGCGAACACAGCCGGCTGGAGAGTGATGACCCAAATAAGTACAAACGTTTCTTTGTCTTTAACTCAAGTTGGAAAGGAAAAAAAAAAGCTGAAAAAGCAATGAATGACAGCCACTCCTCACAGCGACACAGTGGCATGCGCGAGTTCAAATGTGGGATTTGTGGGTCAGAACTTAAAGATGTTTTGAGAAAGAGATTTGATCTCTCTCTTTCCAAACTTTGTTGGATTAAAGAATCTCTTACGTTTGCATGCTAAATATGAAGCTACAGCCAGCTTGGGAAAACAGCTTGCTGTAAAGGCATCGATCTTCTCATCCAACTCTTACCAAAAATTCCCCAAAATTACAAACCACTTCTTCCTAACCCTAACCATTTCTTCAAGTCATCTCTCTTTCTCTAATTTCGCATTACTTACAGGATATCCAGTCCTTACATTTTAAAAAAAAGCCACACCCTAACATCCAAAATAGCATGTAAGCTCAACATTATAATAAAAGAGAACTCACTTGTATTTACTACATTCAGGCAACCTCTCGGGCTGCCATTTTGTCCTCCCTAGAAAGAGATGTGTCTGTTCTTGTCTGTGTTTATCACCTCACTTCACAGCTCAGCTGAAAACACGACTGTCTGACTCTGATGTTTGTCTCTCTCTCTCTCTCTCTCCCTGGTCGTCCTTGGCTCTGCATACTAAAAGGCTGTACATGAGGAGAGAGGTGGCACGGCTTGGCTGCGGATCCGCATTGTTTTCTGTCCAACGGGCCCACCCATGTTTAACAATCGACCCACTGCTCCTCCACTTTCCTTCCTTCCTTCCTCGTTGACCCCAGACCAGCCAAAGTGGCGGGTTACTATGGAGACAGGGTTTGTTTTTCTCTTTTTCTTTGCAATTAAGGGTCACAGAGTTTGGGTAAGAAGTCAAAGGAACACGCTGTTGCTTACCTGCGCCCTTGAAGGACGCTGTGTGATGGGACAGAAACTCTTGGAGATAAAGGTTCAGGTTACAGGATCTTAAGTCGACGTCCCATGACCGAATACCTGGAGACACAAAGGACACACATGGAGCAACAATCGCTTTTACAAAACACATGTAATGATCTAAACACAAAACAAGTGAAGAAGTTAAAGCTTGCAAATTTAGTGACTGTAGGCATATTTTATTTTTTTAAAAGTATACTTTTTTAAAAATTAAAAATAAAATAAATAATAATATAAAATAAAATATATATACATATATATCTAAGATATATTTAATCACCATTACATACTGCTGTGTCTGACCACTTCAGCATCTATGCAGTCATAAATATGCAAATTGTTGCAAACGTGGCTGTCGGGCTCCCATACAAATAACCTTTGCAGCATACAATTTGATATTTTAGAAAATTAACATGGATAAGCTGGTTTTGAACAACATGATGTGCTTAGAAACTCCTGAATGGGCCAGACTGTGACCTGGTATTCAGGTCACATTTTTTACTCTTTGTACTTTTTTTTTTAAAGGACTTCTAAATAAGTAATAATAAGAAACATAAAGTCGAATGATCACCTTTCTGACTTGGTGACAAAAACATTTCTAAGCTTTATAAAAGCAGAACTAATGTCAGAGCTATAAGTGATCAGTAAGGGACACTACATATAAGAAATATGACTGAGAAATTCTGGACCTCTTTAGGCAAATAAACTACTTAAAAACACAGAAACACTTGATCAATGCGCCTCACACAGCTGAAAACAGGGCTGTCTTACTCTGCTGGTGAGAAGCTGACATTTTAGAGGCGCACAGTTTTCAGCAGACAGCGATGAAAAATTGATGGGCCTACTTAAAATAATAAATCTCTCTTCCTTGTCCTGCTCTCATCATATATCATTCGCACCTTCATCACACACATTTAATACCACTGGATTACCCAAACGTGCCATTCACTGCCTGTTAACACCTGCAGCTTCTGCCACACACACACACACACACACACAAAGGGGTTAAAGCACATCTCTCACAAGTGGCAATGTGTTGACTGAACAGCAGCATGCTCAAAAAGGCTTCCCCTTACATAACGAGAGGCAAGAGACTAAACCACCGGTCTGCCTTTTAATCCCAAAGTGCCCAGAGGGATGAGGTGGTGCTGATGGTGGAGCACGGCCAGATGACGCATCCTCGGTCAGTGGGGTGGATGAAATTAAACACCGCAATTGAGGGGGTGGGGGTGGGGGGGTCAGATCTGCATCCTGCGTGCTGGTTTTTAGGCGACTTGAATCTGGGTGTTTTTTTTTTTTTTATTACTATATCTTTTTTTCTTTTTTTTTCTCAAAAAAAAAAAGAGATAGGTAGCTATAAGAGGCGGGGTGAAATGGACCTACCTCGCTCGATCTCCCCGCCGATGAGTCCGGCCGTCTGTCCGGGGTGAGCCGTCCGTCCGATGATGATGAGCAGGGAGAATCTGCGGGGGCTGAAGTCGAGCTTTGCGGTCGCAGCGCGCCGCGGCTCCTGCAGGACCTCCCTCTCCTGCACCCGGCTGGACGCCATGTTGGAGACTCGCAGTTGGATGTGATGTCATTGAATAGAAAAAAAAAAAAGAGCCTGGCAGCGCCTTTTTATTGCCGAGAGATGACAGGAGGCGTGCAGGAATGTGCAGGAGGAGGAGGAGGATGAATGATTGATGACAAAGGGAAAATCGATAGAGTTTTTTTTTTTTAATTATTATTATCATTATTATTATTTAATGCTGTCCATTGAGGGGTTTTAATCAAAATGCCAACAAGTGCTGTTTCTGAGAAAATGAGGGAGATATAAAAAAAAAATTAAAAAATCCAGCTGCTGTTAATGAGGTGCAACAGAAACACAGAGACTTCGGTTTGATTGAGTTGATTTATTGACCTCCTTATCTTACAAATGTAGTTAGAAACCGATGCCAGGACAGCTGTACTGTCTCCCCAGCCATGACAGGAACAATGCAAATACAAAATTATAAGGAGAAAAGAGGATTTATGATTTTGAAATAAACGACATTTAATGACTGTCACAAGATGTCCCCATAAACACACAGACAGATACACACAGACATTCAAATCTACTCAAAAACAATAATAATTTCACATTTTCCAGTCCTTCTTATAAAAGAAAAAAAACAAAGTCCTTTACTAACTTATCATATCACTTTTTTTTTATTTTGTCACAAAGAGAATGACAGCAGATGATGCCACTCCAAACCCTGATCTCTGAACTGATCTCTCCCCTGTGTTTTCTTGCTCCCTCTTCCTTCACAGGCACTTGAGGACGTAAAAGTTACAGGAGGTCCCTCGCGGGCAGCTGCACAGCGTGCCGATACGCGCGCCTTTACGCACGGCGCACGGCTCTCCGGCGTCACACTGGGACCACACAAACAACATAAATGAATGAAGTGATGTAGATTGTGGACTCTTTTTTAAATTTACTATTAGATCTCCCAAAATATTGGTCAGAAAAGGTGAGAAATGTACGCGTACGCTTTCGTTTTTCAAGTTTCAAAAGCTAAAATTATTCTGATAAACGAAGCAAAAACGTTATATATATACACTGTATTATATTGCAACATCTCGTAAATACAGAGTATATTGATAAAGTAACCCATACAGAATTTTAGTGTACATACCGAAGGAAGCCAGCCAAGCTTTTTCTCTAAGGGCATCTCTTTGCTCCTCAGCTTCTCCAAAACTTCTTGCAGTGCGTCAATCTGCAAAGTAAAAAAAAAAACAAAAAACATAAATTATCACAAAAGAAATGACCGACCCTTCCTAACATAAATGAATGAATGAATGTCTCACCAGGTCTTTCTCCTGCTGGGTTTTCAGGGGGAAATCCAACGAGCGCGTCTCCACGGAGGAGTCCTCTGCGCGCGCGTGCCACAGGTAGGCGCAGCAGCAGGTGGCCGCGAGGAGGAGAGCACGTGCGCTGACCATGGTGCTGAAACCCAAAAACCAGGGAGGAGTCCTTCTCTTCGGCCGGTGGAGACAAGCTGGAGGCTTCCTGGGCTGTTGGCGGAGGGTTTGGAGGTCTCTGTCTGCAGAGGACCCCCTCTCTTTATAGCTGCCGTTGACATCAGCCAGCCTCTGAAATATTCATGCACAGTTTCAACACCATTCAGCACCCTCTGTACCTTTTGTATGATATGGGGAGGGGGGGCACAGGAAGGGACCTGATGAGGAGACATCAAGGCGGGGGGGTTAAAGGTGGATTTACATCACGTAAAACGTATTTGATAAGGTAATCTGTTGGCTAATTGGGGGTCAAATTTGGGTTAATTTTTAAGCCTTTTCAGTCAAACATACTGTACGTGACTCATGGATGAATCATTTTGATTTGTCAGAGGGCGTCACATACGGTGTGTAATGTCATCACTGAACAAAACTGTAGCCTATAAAACTTTCAAATCCAAATAGGAAACCATGCTGCCTTGTTAGATCTAAAGTACACAGTTGCCCATAATGTTGGATTAAATATATATATTTTTTACTTCTTCACATGACATGATTGTGACAATGTGATTTATTCTTGACAGATGAAGTGTCACTGTGATATGTTTGGAAGAGATTGAT
>JAVQJZ010180098.1:0-10860 GCA_036025355.1 Leiopotherapon unicolor | reverse complement strand
TATACTTCTGGATCCAAGCCACTATAGTGTCCTTCACTGATCTTAGCGCATTCATGACTTTGTCAGCTGGGAGCTTATCTGTCAGATTGATCACGAAGTTCTCCATTGACTTGATGAACTTTTTTAGATCTTGGACAAAGAGTTTGAAGTCAAAGTTATCAATAACCTCTTTCAGTTCTGACAGTTTGTTCTGAACCTTAGCACTGATCTCGTACTTGGTGTTGATGTCTTTCAGCATCTCGACACTTTGGTCCATCAGCCTCATCACTGTGGTCTTTACATTTTCAATAACTACAGGCAGATGCTCAATGAATGGAATCTGGACAAAGTGGCTGTCACTGTTCTTGTCATATTTCACAAATCCAGAGATGATGTAATCTTCATTGTCCTCACTCAAGAGGGGGGTGGATGCTGTCCCAGTCATCTCAATACCCATCCTTTCTGCATTGTTAAAGGCACTCATTTCTTGACCAAAAGTATGTTCATTTACTTTGGACATCATCTTCAGTGTGACACTTTGCTCTTGGAGGCTCAGGATGCTGCTGAACTTGTTGTCCATATTGGTGCTGATAGTGGGTCTGCCTTCCAGTGTATGGGTGGTTGAGGCTCTGAACTCAAAGGAATTTGTGAGCAGCAGGGGTTCTGCTTTCAGAAGGAATTTGCTGAATAGTTCACCACTCTGTGCTCCATACAGATACACTGCACCATTTGAGTTGAAAATTGCATCAATGTCAAGAGTGAATTGTTCAGCAACAGCTTTGATTTTGCTGTCCAGACGAAGACTTGGTGAGTTGAAGTTAGCCACATTGTTGAACTTCATGGTCAAACCATCAACTTCCATATCAGTGGTATGTGTCATGTGAGCTCCAAGGAGTTTGCCGTTGGTATTGCACTTGGTAGAGAAGACCATATCAACAAATTTGACTTCGTAAGTGTGCTTGAGCTCTTCCTCTGAAAAGACTCCCATCAGTATTCCAGTCAGCTCCATGTTGTAGGGCTCTGCCTTGAACTGGGCATCATTAACAAAGTTAATCTCCATGATCTTGAGGTCATTTTTCACATTAACTATGGCAGTAAAACGCCCCAAGTTAACTGTGATGTCATGCATGTAGGAGTTCCTCTCGTCAAGGAAGTTGTCAGTCTTGGAGTTGAGAGTAAAAGATCTCAGTGTAAGAGACAGTGAGTGGGTATTTTCAGTCCTCATGTCGTTCAAAGACCCAACAATGTTGCTCGAGAGGACCAAGCCATCTTCATTCAGTCTGAGGTTCACTCTGTTCCTGGTGTTGATGTCAAAGAGGTTACCTTTAACAAAGCCATTGAGATAAACTTCTGTGCTTGCAATCTTTCCCTCAACATTTAGCTCAGCTTTGTTCTCTCTAATAGCTCCCTTAGTGGTGAGAGACATGGTGGCACCAGCGGCGTCAAGTCCACCATGGAAAACATTCTCAAAGGTCACTGGACTGTGCTGAGCAGTTGTTGTACAGCTAGTGGTCAGCCCATTCATGTTCAGGGTCAAGGTTGCCTTGTGAGAGGCAAGGCTTGAAAAGATGTTCAAAGAGGCATCAGCATTCATCTCAATGCCGGAGGGGTCCATAGACCCAGTGAGCAAAGAGTAGGCCCGGTTTACTGAGTCATCAGCTTGATTCTCTATCCTAAGGCTGGCCTGTCCTTCAGAGGCAGCGAACTCCAACTGACTACGAAGCATTCGCTCTTCAGCCTTGGTCACAGAGTCAGCATTGATGTTAAGCTTGACATCTTTGTAACTAAAGCTCATTTTGGTGGTGTGCTTGATGGGTTCACTGTTCATGTTGGTGTTAGACTCAATCAGAAGTTCCTCATTTGCATATGATGCTTTGACCTTGTTCAGAATCTTCAGGATTTCAGAGTTCACTCTCAGTGTAGTTTCCAATTTAGCTTCTTTCTTTGCAGGCTCAACAGAGAAGGTGTGGAGATAAGTGGTGGTAGCAGTCATGGGTCCAACAGACACACTTCCATCTGTGTTGATGTCTCCAGAGAACTTGGTAGAGTCTAGCACAACCTGGGTTGTAATAGTCAGAGAAGTCTCCAGGCCCAGAGGGGCAACAGCATAAACACTGTACTTTCCTGTTGACATTACATTGTCTGTGACAGCAATGGTTTCCATCACATTAAAACCTGTGTCCATGAGCATGTGTTTCAGGGAACCATCAATGGTGAATTTCATAGTTTTGTCTGCTGTGTCTGTGATTTTTGTTACTCCTTTAAAACAGACAAAACAGTAATATATTCATTAGTATGAACTTTATGTTGCTTTTCTTGTGTTAAACTATATATTTATAATTGTTCTAATTAAAGACAAGAATAAAGATGAACTTACCCTCAGTTGAGAAGGAGAGAAGCTCAATTGGACCTTTAGCCAGAATGTTGAACGTGGCAAGATAGCTGGGGTACTCTTCAGTGTTGTTTCCGGCAGACACTCTCGCCTCCCAGTTATAATAGTTGCTGTTGACCTTTGAAGACACTTCCACCATTCCCATCAGAGGCAGGGTGAGATCATATTCAGATGGGATGGTAAAAGTGGGGATTTGGATCTCCTGTGAGGATAACTCCATGCCCAGCTGAGGCATGGAGATGTGTGGGGAGGAAACCACTGAAGGTATCCTTAGCTCCTCAGATGATTTGCCTCCAAGAGGCAGAGGGACAGTGATGGTCAAACGGTCCTGGTTGAACCGGTATCTGAATGTGCTTTCACTGGTGAAAGGAAGAAAGAACAGAATTAGTTAAATGTGAAACAAAAAAAATGTTGTTCTTGTTTTACAGTCTTATAAAGATGAAAATTCAATTTCTTGCAATATTATTATTAGATGTTCACTTACAGGTTCATGAATAGGTTTTCAGGCATCGAGGGCATTTCCACATTTGTCATTTTATTCCTCAGAGTCTCAACATAAGGAACATCAGTAGAGATCTTGTCCATCCAGATGTTGCTGGCCTGATGTAAAAATGCCACAGTCATCATGCTTTAGTCCAAAAGAATTAAAAGAAATCAAGTAAAATCTTCTAAAATAATTACAATGTAATAAATAATATTCTTTTACCTCAACTGCCTTCTTGACAATATGGCGCAGTTTCATGTCAGTCTTAACAACCTGCTGGTCCATGACATCCTCCATAAACTGCCTGAGCCAGGCGTGCAGGGCTTCAGTGTAAGGCACCAGGATCTTAGTTTCAGCATTCATGTTGGACATCACCTGTACCTCAGCCTGGTCTTCCCCTAAGGTACAAAGCATTTTAATATTTTACTTCTACAATAACACATTTTAGACAGTGTTTGGAAAAATGCCTGAAATAATTTATCTTTGATGCCCACTAGCACTATTTTCCTAAACAGACATACCATATTTGAATGTGACTGCCTGAATGGAAGAGGTCTCAGGAAGACTGACATCACTTTTGAGCTCCATGGTGAGTCCATCAGCTTTGTTCATGGTAGCGGTGACAGTGGCATCGGTCTTGAGTGAAGGAACTAACAGCTGAACCTGCAGCATGCCATCAGTCATGGCCTGAAGCCTGTGATTAATAAAAAAAATACAGTAAAAAAACATGGCCCACGCCTATGTATCAACACAATTTCATAAAGACTGCTATGTGGATGTAGGGTGTGCTACAGTACCAGGCTTTATGATAAATTGATATTATCATACATTTCTTTTTACAGTATGTTTAAATAAAGATTTTTGCTGAGTTGACTTACTTGGCACGGCCAGTCAGAGAAAGCTGGGGCACGTTCTTGTTGGAAATCTCAAGGATAACAGATTTGCCTTTGACACTGCTGTCGGTCATGCCAATCTTAACACCAGCCTCAACATCAAAATCAGGTATCTGGATTTGGGTGGTGAAGACATTCCTGTTCCTGTTGTATTTCATGGTAGCTGTAGCCTCAGTGGCCTGAGCACCTAAAGTGTCAAAGTCATAAAAATCGACTATTAATATATGTAAAACTATAAAAATAACAAAAGGAGTTTATGACACATAATAAAATACACGTTTATATAATTTTCCTTTCAAAAAAGATGCTCATACCCTCAGCTCTCAGAGCGAGCTTCAAAGAATCAACCTTCTGGCGGCCGTCCTTTCCTTCACTGAGGAGTTTATAGGCGATGGTGGCTGTGTACTCAGAGACTTCTTTAGTGGGCTTGATGTCTATAGCAAACCTAGGGTGAAAAGCACATAATTTATTATGTGATTTCACATAAATCATAAATGGACATAACATAAATATATACTGTGCATATAGAAAACATAAGTATTGGTTTATCAAACTACTTTTACTAAAAACAATTCTGTCTACATTAAATCACATAGCAGTACCTACAGCCCCAATTCATAATACCACCTCTGAAAGTTAAGTGATAACAGATTTTATATGTTGTCAAGGCAAATATGGAGGGGGACTGTCCCCTCACAACATCACTCCCCTTTCCAACTATCATTCTCTATCATACTGAGGTATTTCACATAACACATGTGAGATACCATTGAGTTACCATTTCTTGTGATTTAAAGAATGTCACTTATTCATTTAATCACTCAGTTTGTTGCAATTAGAAATACAATTCCTATAACAGATTCCTAAAAAAATCCAGCTTACTTAGTCTCTCCATTCAGGGGGAAGTAAGGCACAGCAGTCTTGTCACCAGTGTTTGCATGAAGTGTGTTGGTGCAATAACGGACTCCAGAGAAGAGAGACCTGCAGTTTGCTTCGCCCTGTGTGTGTGGGATCATTGCAGCTTCACCAGCGCCCACAATCAGAACTTTGTTGCTATTTCAAAGAAAAAACAGTCGAATCAGTTTCTATGTTCAAATATCTCTATTCAGCATCCAATACTATATAGCACTACATGTCAATACATTGTATCATTAAACATCAGACAAATTGTTTTTAAGATTTTAAATAGACATGCAACAGGTCTACAAAGGGAAAGAACAAAACCAAACAAAAAACATTTCCATCCATAACTAAAACATCAAAATACTATTTCTTTTATGCTCATACCCTAAGATTTATTATTTATCAAATATAACATATAAATGAATTTTAACGTTACTTGTTACCTGATGCTGAAGAGCTTTGTGGTGCCCTGTGGGGCTGGGATGGAGAGCTTGACCTGGTTCTCTTCCATGGTGATCTTGGCATTGAGGGTACTCTCGTGGTACATGCTGGTGTGCATCTCAACAGCAGACTTAACAAATTCAGGGACATGGACTCCCATCTGAGTTACAAACTCAACTCCAACAGAGGGCATGAACAACAGCTCCTTCTGCAAAAATCACCAGATCGCATGAAATGAAATAGGCTTCAGGGTCACAGGTTTCAGACTTAGACAAAACTGCCATTATTCATCTACTACAGTCTGTTTTACTACTGTTACTATTTTTATTGATTTATTGTAGATTGTAGATTTATTAAAAAACTTTACACATTATTTGAGAAAGTATATAAATCAATCAATATATCAATCAAATTTCAATAGCATAATAATACAATTACAACTGACTGCTTTTAATAGAACTTTGAGATTGACTTGCAGAAAAAGGATAGAAAACCTACCATCTCTGGAGTCATGCGGATGCCTCCCTTTGCACCAGGAGTGAAGGTACCAGACAGGGCAAATGTCAGAGGCAAGCCAGATGCTGTTGGCATGATGAATTTGTTGTCCATGAAGATGTAATGGGCAAAGATCTCATTGTCAGTTCTGGACATCAGATCAGCCACAACCTGATGAAAAGAATAAACAGTCCAATTCAATTCTGTCTTGCTGTGGTATAGAAAAGAGTTGTAATTTGTTTGACAGAATGTTTCTTACATGACTAACAGAAGCAGACAATAGTACCTTGGTAGGAATTATCTTCCTGAAGATTTCTGCATAAGTGAGCAAATTGTCAGCAATGGACTTCAACTCGTTGCCCTTGATGTAGCCAAGTTCAGTACCCATGATCCTCAGGTAGGCCATGGCCTCTGGGGAATCCTGACTCTGCAGATCTTTAACCAGCTTGTTGAAGTTGCGAACAATTTCCCTAACAAGATTTTCTGGAACCTTTGAAAAAAGTTGTAACATTAGTAGAAGAAGTTAAGAAGTTGTGGCATTAGTTGAAATTACAGCATAACTCTGACCAGTTTAGCATAAATAATTACATACAAGATTTACCTTCTGTCCTTCTGGTTTCATAACAACAACCCACATATTTAGAAATTCTTTGATCTTTGGTGGCATCTTGGCATCAGCCCAGTACAAAGCCTTAGACAATGTGTCAGGGAAGAACCCATTCTTTCCAAACAAAGCATCAATGGTTGGTTCGAAACCTTTTCCGTCCATGCCAAACTATTGGAAAAATAAAACAGTTAAATTCAGTAGGTTCAAGTCTGGTCCAAATAATTATTTCACTAAAGCTATTTAGCTATTATGTCTGTAGCAGATGGGTAGGATTGTACTGATAGTAAATCTCTGTAAATGATAGTAAATCTTCGCAGTGTCTCTATCAACTTTAAAGCTACAATTTGGAACAGCAGCAAATTTCTGATTATTATGACCCACAATATTACATACCTCCCAAATATCCATGTTGAAACCAAACGCTTTCAGGGTAGTTTCCAGCAAGACCTCCCTAGGCAACTGGCTACTGGGATCAAAGACAATGTTGCCCTGAATGCTTGCCAGCATGCTCTCGTGTGCCACGCCCAGCTTATAGTTGCGGGACTTTGTGGTGTAGTCACTGTGTGTGGTGACACCAGTGTCCTGCAAGGCATCCACTATCTTCTTACCAAGCCTGGGGTAATAATGAAATGCAAAGCGATTAGTGAATAAGATGAAACAGTTGGGTTGTTAAATCAGCACAGTTTTCCCTGAAATGCAACATTAATTGTGTTGAAAGGTGCTCCATTCTTACATCTGGGTCTCTGAATCAGTGGAGGAAATGATGTTGTAGATGTGGGAGGTCACAAAGGACTTGATCTGCATATTCTGCTCCTGTGTAAGCAGTTTCTTCACCATCTCAATATCACTGTCCTGGGGATTCCTCATCAGGATCAGGTAAGCTGCCAGGCGCTTCTGCACAGCACCCTTGGGGTACTGGCTAACCCTTTGGAGGTTAGAGCGAATCTGGATAGAAGAACAACAGTAAGTTGTTTGTCATGTATTTCAGGAAAGTCTACACTATCAAACTAGGAAATTAGGATATTGCACCTCTGAGGAGGTGGGTGTCAGTTACCTCATCTGTCACTGACATGCGTCTGAAAGCCTGGATAGCAGCCAGCTGCACAGACAGTGTGGTTGCAGGCTGTCTCATGCACTTCAGCAGGGTCATCTTTATAGCAGGGTCAGCAGCCTCCATTGCATCTCCCATGTTACCAACAACCTGAATGAAACAGTATAAATCAATTACAAATAAGGAACTGGGAGTTGCTAATAAAACACTATATTTGTTAGGCTATGTTCATGGCTGGTGACCTACCCGCAAGGCCAGGAAGGTCAGATCTTTCTCTCCAGAACAGTCTGTGCCCAGAAGGTAAGCCATGAATTCAGAAACAGCAGTGATCTCAGGGGTCATGCCCTCAGCCTGGTACAGTCTGGTGACCAAGGTAGACATGAGTTGTTTACAACAAAAATCACCATTCACTGCTACAGTGATGAGAGAGACATTCTTCTGTCTGAAAAAAAGATATGTAGATTTACTTACTTCCTGACAGCGTTGCTCAGGGCATACATGATGGGTTTGCTGTTCTTGTACTGAGCCATTGCCAGCATGTCCTTTACCATGAGGCGGGAGGGGTTGGGCAGAAGTCCCAGGGCATAGACAGCAGCATCAACCTCAAGAGCAGATTCATCAAAGGTCCTCAAAATCTTCAGCATGGCGCTGGTGCACTCAGGGGTGCCACACTGAGCCAGAGCTTGCCAAGTCAGAGAGTTGGATATGTCTATCATCTCAAGAGCCGCAGGTCCCAGGACATCAACCTTCAGGCCACGCAGCTCAGACACAAGCTTGTGGAAGAGGCTGGCACGCTTCTCGGCCTCAGTGGTCTGAGACAGGGTGTTCAGCTCCTGCATTGTGGCAATGGCAGCATCCTTGGTCTGCACAGGGGACTTGTCCTCAACCACATCCATGGGCAAGAACTTGATGTTGTCCTCATCTGTGCAAAATTATATCATACTAACGTATTACATGACAGTAAGAAAAAAGTGGAACATTTTGACGCTTTTGGCATTTTAGCATATCTTGATATTTTGCATTATTTTTATAAACAGAAGCACTTACTGCGGTCAAAGATTCTGTCATTGATCTTGGCGGTCTCCCTCAGAGTCACAGTCTGCTTCACCACAGCAGAAATGCCATATTCATTCCTGTTTTTAAAAGAAATTAAACAATTTGAACAAATTGGTCCTAATGGAAAATAACTACATTTAGGGGACATGTTTTTATCTTTTATAAACAACCTGTATTTGTTTGACCTGTATTTGTTTCTAAGGCATGAAAAAGTTGTGCACAAATAATTAAACAGGCCTACAATGTGTCACTTTAAGCATCTAAAAACTTGAAAACTTGGAAAATTGAACATTCCTTTATCATTAAGTTAATACTTCATGGTTTTAAAACTTACTCGTGGGAGAGGGGCAGGAAGATGTGCTTCTCTGTGCAGATACCACTGGTCATATGTTTCTTCTGGTTGTCAAACTTGTAGTTGCAAGTCTGGGTGCTGCTAATCATTTTTGACAGAGGATAGTTCTGATGGTTCAAAGACAACATCAGAATTTTGTTAGGTTGTAAATAAAAAAAATGAAATAGCATAAAGAAAGACATATCTAGTTTTTTTTATATTTCAGTAATAACAGGCTGCTATTCAGTTATTTTCTTTGTATTTTCATAAGTGAATCCATCAGTTGATTTATATTTATAGTTCCTTACAAATGGCATCATTCTATTAAAAAGATTCTTTTTAACAATGTATTGCTTGTCATCTTCTTCTTCAACTTCTCACAACTCTAACATCTAACAACTCTTGGCTTTTGTTTGTAATGGTGGCAGTATGAGGTCGTTGCTAAATCTCTTACCATGCCAGAGATAAGTGCCAGGGGACTGGTGTCCTGCCTGCGGGCAAAGAACCCGTCACATTTGGAAAGATCCCTGCTGACAGTCACATCAGTGGCAATGTCCTCTCTGACGTTGACAGTGAAGTCAGTGGGGCACACACCATGCACAGTGGCCTGAAAATGATGAGAGGCATCATCAGTGTCGAGGAACAAAGTTGAAAAAGGTGCAGCTGTAAATCTGTTTTTTTCTGTAGCAACTTCCCCGAATCTGATTATCAATTAATCCTAAAGATTACACCCCATCAAGAGAGCAGGTGATAGATAAACTTATCTAGGACTTTGACCTGCAGCAGAAGATAGTCATTGTGAGAACATGATGTTACAGCAGTGTGTTTATTACCTGTGGCTGGGGCACCTTATCTACTTATTGTGCAACTTGTTTATCTTTGCAAAGGTCTACAGCACAAACAAAGTCAAGCTCTCCTTGGTGCCTCTGGCCTAAATTGATTAGTTACTGCTGTACTGACAAAACAAAAATAAGGCATTAAAAACTGTCAGGGGCAGCTACCATTTGTTTGTTCATCTCCTCCTCCATTACAGGCACGATGAGAGAAGAGACAATGCCCCTCTTGACATTCAGGATGTTGACAGGCTCATCGTCTTCAGGGTAGAGTTCAACGCGAAGACGTCCTACAACTGAGATCTTCAAGGGGTTCCTGTTGGTGTGGACATTTTAGCCATTTATCCACTTCTCTGATCACACAATCCTTAGTTTAAGGATGAGTGACACAAATGCATTCTTAATCATCAGTAGAAATGTAACAACATAACTTACTTGGCCATGGCAGCTTTGAAATCCTCAGCTCCAGCAGCAGGACGATACACGGGGTTCCCTTCTGCATCCACACCAGAAATCTCTCTCAGAGAGCACTCTGTGGTGCGGAGGATGAAGCTACAAGTCTGGGGCACATCAACCTCAACCTGTGCAGGAGATTGTTTTGTGTGAGTGATACTATTTTTTATTCAGAGTCACAGGACTGTTGCAGTAATGACTGGGGCTGCGAGACATACTTTGCAGGAGACTTTGGGGCCGCTCTTGTTGTCCGTGGCGCCATTCACACCGTTAAAGGTCTCAGCTTCGTAGTCATACACAAACTGCCTGAAGTTCTTGAATCTTTTGGCCACTAAAAAATATTTCATACACCAGTAAGAGCACTGTGATGTTAATGTTTTATACTATAAATAATTCGGACTGTATATATTGAATACTTGAAATGGAGAGTTTAATTCTAAGAGAATATGATAAATGATTACTGACAGTAGAGATTCAAAGGTGGGAATATCTTTTTTTGTTGTGGATTTCCTTTTCTGAGGTTAAATCACATCTTATAGATCGTCAAAAACAGTCATTGTTTTATTGTATATATATAAAAAAGCTACTCACAAAGGCAAACTGGCTCTTCAACACTGCCCACATCTTGCTCTGTAAAGGATGAAAACAACTGCTTGCTTGACATTTTGAAGGCCACAAACAAATACTTTAATAATACCTAATTATATAAAATCTGTATTTACAAGTATAATTAAACCAGTATTATATGTTTGCTGTTTTTATTTGTGCTTAAAATATTACATTTTACTTTTGCTTTTTGAAATTATTCAAGCAGAATCACATCTACACAACAAGTAAGGCAAAATTAATTCTTGAGTACAAAACACACTATCAAATATTGCAAATACTGCTAAATAATAACTGTATGTATGGATTTATAACGTACAGAACTTAAACATTTTA
>JAVQJZ010180066.1:0-15471 GCA_036025355.1 Leiopotherapon unicolor | reverse complement strand
TTTAAAATAAAGTGTAGCTGAAGCTGATGGGAATGACATCAGTTTAAAAGATCAGCAGACTAATTTCTACCTTCAAGGGAAACTTGAGATTCTTCAGGTGTAATCTTGTTGTGTAATACAGTACAATGAATGAATTTAACTTTGTGATCAGACCCTGAAGAGACTTGACGTCTGACTGGAGCTCAGATTTACGTGTTCTTTTGAATCGCTTCCTTAGTTTTTAATGTTTGTTTTGACTGTTAGTATTAAAATGTTCTTTCATGTGGATTTAAACTACGTCTTTTCACGATTTGGCCAAAGTCTCATATAGAGATAGATCTCATTTTCTTTCAGAAATATACTCTGCCTGCCTTTCACTCGGGAGAGCAGATGTTTAGAAAGTGTCCTCACTTATGAAATTGTGTTAAATTCCTTCGTATAACAGCGGGCATGTGCTTGGACTTGGATCTGATTTAAACAGATTTATTGGATGTGAGCAATGACTCAGATTTTCCTTCATGTGCGAGAGATCTACAGTACTTCCTCTGCAGAAGGGTGGTCTTGTGTGTTGTGCAAATCCATTGGATTGGTGAGAAGGTTTCGTGGCATCCGCCCAGATACGTTTGGATTCATTCCTCTATTTCAACATAATTATTGTGATGTAAAGTCTGCACTGCGGGAACGCAGCGGAAAATGTCCGATTCCAGGTGATCTTCCTCATGGCTGATCTGATTTTGTCTGCGACGCTTCCAGCAAGGCGACTTCAGATCAAACAGGCGCCCGAGCGGCAGGTAAATAATCAACGTCCGTTTGGAGAATACAGGCCAGTAGGATGTGGCCAGCGGGACCGGGACTGGACTCGGAGCTCAGCTGTGAGGGGCCGCGACCTCTTCAGTCTGGGGGGAGGCGAACAGGGAAGAAGGTCAGTGCCAGGGGCCTGATCCGTTTCTCTGGCCCCTCTCTTCAGGGGCTGTTGTCGAGCCTCGGGGTAGGCAACTGAATCAACACGATCTGGGGCTTCGTGTGGTCTCGTTCACACAGGCCCCTCTGAACGGTCACCAGAGCCGACTGCGCGCATCGAGCAAACACAGGGAAAAACAGCAGACGCTGAATAACTATCGCCCTCGGGGGGGCAGCGTTTTGGGGTTGCAGGATGGAGGTCAGTGTGCAGGCTGAACAGGATGCTTCAGACGCAGGCAGCTCTGAACGGCACACGTGCAGACGCGGGTGTATTTTGGCAGCGATGCAAATAAAGTCAAAGATGATTAACAGAATGTCAACTTCAAGCTCTGGACCCGTCATAATATTATCATAAATGCACTGTTATCATTCTGAGGCGTTTGACAAGAGAAGATGATGAAACAGCAACATCAGAAAATGTTAGAATAAAAGAAGTAAACACGAGAATACCTGTATGTTAACAAATATGCATCAAATTAGGAACATAAGAAGCTGTGATGATGTTATATTTGTGAAATATAGGAAGGCCTCTGGGGGTAAAATCAAAATTCAGTAAGTGTTTCAAGGTACGTTGCATCTTGCATCATAGGTGCATTCACACGGGAGCTAGTTTGTGATTATTTGCTTGTCGTTGTGTTTGAGCGTGGAGATGTTGGCGGTGCTCAGGCCCGTCACAGCTGACCAATCAGAGCAGGCTGGGCTGGCCTCCCGCACTTCCTGTTTCCACAGGAAATGCAGCCGTTTCATGGGAACTTCCTGCACAAGAGGTGTTGATGTGTTGTGTTGATGGACATCTGCTGTTTGCGATCACTTCATCTGTTTTATAATCTCACGTACACGGAGAGATAAACAAATACAAACGTGACAGCAGGATGCTAAAAAAAAAAAAAACAGAAGAAGCAAAACATTGAAGTGAGACGTCATCAGGTGTTGAATTATTGGATCTTTTTCAAAGGGACGACAAAAATTGCCTCTGGTTTTTCGCGGACACGCTTTCTGGCCATTATCTTTTGTGGAAATCCTTAATTACTGGGTGTGTTTGGTTTACATAACATCAGCAGGAGGTGGTGTTTCCATTGTAAGCCTTTTTGTTGAAGCTCCGTATGTTCAAAGAAAAGTCAGGATGGTGACAATGGAAGTGACATGTTGGTCAGACTGACATGACATGTCAGTCTGACTGTGTTATGGCAACACACACATCAGCATGCAGCGTTGGTCGCCTTAACCTACACATTTATTTTGGTAACCCTCATACGATGACTTGAAAGCGTGTGTAATGTCGTGCATCTCAACAGCAGCAGTGGCATTATTTGTGTTCAGCTGGTGCAGATATCACTCCTTCACTCTGTCCAGGCTTTTTACAGTATAATGAAGCAGCCTGCGGGTGTAAGATCTGTATAAATGTGACTTTTTGCAGGTTAGACTGACATTTAAATGCTTTTCTTTTCAAATCCGAAGGCTTCATTTCTGTGACCTCATCGCAGGTCAGTCTCTGATCCCGTCCGGCCTCGTGGATCCATCATCGCCGGTAGCTCTTGGGTTCGAGAGAGCATGTCGTTTGAGTCTCAGACCTGCGATGGACCCGGGCCCAGAGGCCTGCCGTGACCCCAGGATGTACAGCAGGAGTTGCTGCAGAGGTTTTGGCAGATCCTGCGGTTCCCGTGCAACTGTTTGCTAATGACCTGCACAGCTGTGAGATCAGGAGGAAATGTGTTGAATAACGTAACATGGCAGGCCAGACTTTCTCCCTCTGACCGAGATCCAAAACATTTTTCTTCTAAGTATTTTATTTTTTATTGTCTCATTGTCAGAGAGAGACTCCATTTGCCCTTTCAAAGCTTTTCTCCATGTAATAGATCATATTCTGTGCTTATTTTACGACTTCCCATAGCCTGTCTTGGACATGACAAAAACCTGGCCAAAACTCAGGCCTTTCTTTGGCAGCTGTACACAGTCATAACATTTACATGGACTGTAATATTTCCAGTATTAACTTGATTAAGACAACACCCTGAATAAGAAACTCATGCAAACAGAATTTTCTGATTATACCGAACGAACAAAGGTTATAACTGAATTAAGAGTTGGAGTATTTTAACTTTCACATCAATGAAGGGCGGTTTCCACTCTTAATCACACAATAACCCTCATTTCAGTGTTTAACGGCGTTCTGGATCACGTACAGCAAACCACCTGTTGCCAGATTTGGCTGCCCGGGTGACGCTGTGCATCATGGCACAGGTTGTGAGCGGTTTGAGGACAGGAAACCAAACTGTCAAAGCTGCTGTGAGTCTACAGGGCTCACGCAGCGGGTCAAACCGCGGCGTTTCTGCACAAATAGACCCGGAGGGCGATGCCACAGTAGCGGAATGACACAAAAATGGGTTTTGGGGTGAACGCTGGAACATTTTAATGATCAGTATGGGCAGCATTAGTTGTACAAGTAACCAATAGAAACGGCTTCGTCCAAATACAGTTTGGAAATCTTCAGTAAAATCAATTAGAGGAGGGTCAATAGTCAGAGCCTAACATAAAGTTTATGGCTTATTCACTTTGTTGTGTGGACTTTTCACTGCCCCGCTGCTGAGGTAACCTTTGGGCAAGGAAACTCCTATTACAGTTTATCATGGTTGACCTGAGCTGCTCCAGTGAAACGGATCATTCAGAGAATAAAATACAGATCTGAGAGGCATCAAAGGGAGAAACTAATTCTATCAGCAACACAGTAATATCAATATCTCCGCTCCGCACTGTTGTCTTGCCAAAAAACCTTTTTTTTTTACTCCTTTGATTTTTGTCTTTTACTATAAATGCATCCAGTCTGAAAGATTTCTATCAGTCTGATATTCACTTTGACAAGCGACAGATCACGCTCACGACTCTCAATGAAGGTTTTTCTTGTTTTTTTACTGCAGTTTGTGCCCTGACAAACACAGAATCAGGGCGTGGACGCAGACTGACCTAACTGCTCAGATATGGTTGGGGTTTTTTTTAAACCTGTCTTGTTGCCTCACCTCTTGGCTTCCTGTATTGACAACATTGATCTTTTGAGCGGTCCGAGGAGACCAGGAAAAACAACAAGGAAAAAAAACTGAAATGATGAAAATCTGTGCGGCCACTTTGGACTCCAACATCCAGCGCTCTGTGTTTGATTATCCCGGATCAAAATAACACGAAAGCCATCAAAGCGGAGCTGCGATGAAACTAATCTTTTGAGAGAAACTTAAGGTGTGTGCTACTTATGTCAGTTTTTCTTTTGCATTTCAGTTTTGGGGCTTTTATAACGTGCCAGCACCAGACACAACAGCTCCAGACGTCATGTTTTTAGGTCAGGCAGCAGAAACTCAATGGCCTGAAGCAGTTAGAGGCATCATTCATCGACGGCCTGCATGCTTACAGATGGAGCTGTATTCGCTCCACTTTCATGTGCTTTCAAATATCTCTCTGCTCCCTTATGCATCTTTTTACTGCCGAGATTACATCTTTAAGGAGGGGAAACTGACCACCTTACTTTGAGGAAGAAAAAAAAAATTAGGAATGGCATTCAACACAACAGGAAGACAAAAAGGACAGCGAGGGGTCAGGCAGAGATTAAGGGCGAAAACAGGTGTATTACTGCCCTGTTTAGTAAATAGTGAGATCCAATCTCTCGGCCTTCCCGTTCCGCTGTCTGTTTGAGGGTAAATACCACCATGTGGCCCTGCAGAACAAATAAAGAAATGACAGAAGACTTTTGCCCGGGGTGCAGGACTACTGTAATAACAACCCAAAATTAGAGCTCCCATTGGTCGATATGAAACATCCCGTAGCCTTCACCAGCTCAATCTATCATCATACCTCATTATAGAGAAATCCAAACAGTCAAGTACCCGATGTTTGGGTGTTTTTACACCACCAGTCTTGGACTCACAGATGTGTACGCTCCGAGCGCCCGGTTGCATGCAAAATGACATAACGTTGACAGCACATGCTCTTGTGTTACGCTCGTGTGTTTGGGAGTGTTTTTCACCGAAGTAGATTACGCTTATTTTCCATGCTGCTCATCCCTGTGATGTATTATCCACCTAATTCAACTGATTATGAAGCCTTGTTTAATGTATTTAATCACCGACTTAAGATGAGTCTGATTCCACTTTGCGTCTCTTGTTAGGTAGCTTTTACTGGGAATCTGCTTTGAAGTGGAAAAGCCTCTTTCCTGAGTGCACCTTGCAGAGCGGAGGCAGCGGAGGGGACAGCGTTTTAGTGACAACAAAGGACAAACATGACATAAACACACAGTCGCGCTGCAAGTGATTTACTGCGCCGAGGAAAGAGTGTGCGTTTCATTAAGGCCATTCGCTCATTCTGCTTCTTAGATTTTCCTAAAGTCAGAGAAAGTCGGGGGTCGTGTGTTGATTCGGGGAGTTTGCTCTGAGGTTTAACCCTCACGGGCTCCAGGCAGACGAGCAAACATGTGAACCAGCAGCCCGAAGCTTTTTCCCATCCAGAGGGGGGGTCGGTTTGGAAAAGGAGGCTGTTTTTACCTGCCTGTTCGAAATGATTACCTCCTGAGAGGAAAAGAAGAAAACATGGAAAACTCTTGCAATGGAAAAATGAAAATATATGTTCTCATGAAGTCATCCGCTGAATTAACATGTTTGGATTTAACTCTGAGACATTTCTGATCGAGTTGCCGTTCGTCGTGGACGCATCTGGAACATTGTTGTCTTCGTCCGAAAAGCTTCTTTCTAATTCAATTTAGCTGTCGGCTTTACAAGTTGACATTTATGTGAATTCAGCAGAAGAAAATCCCCATTGCAAAAGTCCGATTACCTCACATTAGTAAGAAAATATCATCTTTAACCAGCGAACAGCTTCACTGATCATCTGACTGATCGAGGTCGGCGTCACAGATGCGCTTCAGGTGGATGGTAGATTGACAGGAAGTGCATCAGTCTTTCTGTTCTCCTTTAATTTAAAGCATTTCCTTACATTGAATGAATTTAACACCTTTTGTTAATAGTGGGGAAAAAAACACTGAACCACTTAACATAAACTTTTGGTGCCATTATTATGAGTTTTCTTCTCACAGAGCTTCAAACAGAGTCTAAATATATCTGTATTTATATATAAATATGTAGAAGACGGCTGTGCTGGTCGAGCAACGTGTAAATAAAGTCGTTATTTCACGTTAAAGCTTCCAATCCTGAAAAGCAGCTTTGATGTTTTACATTTTCACCCTTTTTTTGCATCTGTGTCACATTTTCATTTAAAAACCACAAAGCTGGTTCACCAAAGATTCATCCTCAGGTGGCCGCGAATGTCTCTGCAGATCTGTTGAGATCTCAGTTGAGACAAAAGTGGTGGCTTTTGCTGAAAAAAAAGAAAAAAGTAAGAACATTTGAAAGAAATTGTGCAGTATGTTTCATGCACTGAACCTTTAAAGCTAACTAATCCAAAGAAAACAAAACTATAAATCACTGAAGGGTTTCTTAAATACTCGCTGTTGTGGTTTTAAAGAGCACTTTCTCTTTCCTTTGCCGTCCCATGTTTCATTTCCTCTCTTTTTCCTTCACATGCTTTGAGCAGGTTGTGCAGGGGGGAGCGAGATAGACTAAGCACAATTAGGGGGCTTGCATTCCTCTCGTTATTTCTATAAATACCCTCCACGTTTCCTCTCTTGTGTCTGTGATTCTCATTAAAATGGTGGAAAATCTGCTGCCTCGCGTGGTGGAGAGAACCCCTTTATTTCTCTCCTTCACGGTGGCAATGTGGGCTCTTTCTTTCTTTTACTCAGCTTCTGCATGTGAGGTTTGTGAACTTTCAACTAATAACTTGCACGGTCAGGCTTTGTTTTCTGAGTTCACCGAGTTCGTGTGCACTTGCAGAGTCAGAAGATGTTTTAGGTTCAAGTGGTAAAGCATCAGCCGGAGTAATTACAGAACCTTTAACATGACGTTGATGTTATTCTCCCATTTCCAGCCGACGACAGTCAACGTTGGTTTCTTTTAACGGTGATTTTAACCGTTACATAACCTAGAAAAAAAGTTTTTTTTATTATTGCAACCATGACAACAGGGATCTCCTAGACTTAACAAAGGAGTCATTTTAACCTCAAACCACAATCTTTCCCCAAACTAACCAAAGCGTAGCCACGGTGTTGTCACATCATAAAACCAATTTATTTTTCAACGTTTTTTAAAAAGTGCTGACAAATGTCCTGCTGATTCGGACGTCAGATCGGAGAGTCGCGCTACTGGTTTCTATGACACCCAGAAAACAAAGGTTATTGGACCAAATGGATCAGAGTCTAAAATAATAAGAGTCTTTTCAGATAAAACAGTCTTTGTTTTTCAGATTGTTAATCCAGCAGGCCGGCGTGCATCACGACGATCCCAGAAGCTGCAATACTTTTTACCACCACTACGCAAACGTCACTTCACAGCCTCGTTCTTGCAGGTTTGTGTCAGATGTGGAAAGTAAAAAAAGACACAGCTCAACCAGTTTTAACATCAAAAAGTTCACAAGTTTCAGATTCTGTTCAACAATCATCCTGACCCCTAAAGTGAGACCTGTTTTAAGTTACGCTGCACAGTTCTGGCAAAATCTCAACAGATTCTTTTGTTTCTCTGCTTTTCCAGTTTAAAACGTAAAAATCTGCAGTAAAATTGGAGGTGCACTCACAAAGGGAGGAGATCCAAATAATTTCAGTGTGTGTGAGCTCTGTTAAAAACATAATGTTCTCTGTCACTTTGAAACCAAAAGGTATTCGTAAGCTGGAAATATTTTTATGGTCAAAGCAGCGGAAATGTTTGACTCGGGTCAGTCTTTTCCCCGAAACTCCGATCCGGAGCCATATGGACACAATAATAAATGCATACGAGAAAAAACACTTGATAGCACATCATCAAGCTCGTGTGCAGCGTAAAGCGGTAATAATAAGACGAGGAGAGACTGATCGATCCGCCCCGGTGATAAGAGGTTCAGTGCACGCTGCTCTGACGTCAAGAGAAAACAGAGCTGGACCCGAGCAGGTTTTGTGGTTTCGGTGCTTGAAAGGGACGGTGCAGAGTCCACACGAAATCTCCTCTGAGAAACTCTGCTGCTCCTTCGGTTCTGGCTGTCCTCCGCGTAGCTGCGCTGAACTTTCTCAAACCTGGTCACACACCCAGGGGAAGAGCTGCGTTTCAATAACAGATACTCCAAAAATGTGAGAAATGTGACAAACTGCTCTGCCGGGCCGAAGGAGGAAAAACCCAACAAGGAGCACCACAGTGTGGAGGGACAGGATACAGAGAGGAAACATGCGTAATACATTTAACAAATATAGTAAATGCTGCACGCTTATGCATGCTTTTGCACGAAATAATGAAGGAAGTCATCCTGCAAATTTTTGCACACCCCATTTATATCAATTAAAGTGGACTCAGCATGTTTCAACATAAAACTGAACATTTTAATGTTTATTAATTGATGGTTTTATTGCAGGGCTGTTGCAGTGAGCTACACTAGTTTTATTTTGGTTTTGCAAGTTATTAAAACAATGCATGTAAAGTATTGTAATAAACAGGTTTTGTAGTTTGAGGCTCTTTTTGGAGTTTTCTGCAGGAAGAATTTGTGGTATCTGTTAATATTTGAGGACTAAAAGACATCTTAGTGGGATAAATCTGTTGTTTTAATGATTATATGCACCCTTAAAGTTCTGAGGAAGCTTTGGTTTGTAACCTACATGTCTTAAAAACATTCACTTTGAGGCTCGAAGTCTTTTGACTTCACTGAAACTGCCCAAGGTGGCGTGGCAGCTGTGTCTCAAAGTCGTCCTAAGAGGTCCCGTCTCATCTGCCACAGCTGCACACACTGTGGACACGAGGCCATTTTCTCCCCAGTCAAGGTCATTAGGCCTCAATTTTCCAAAATCTGTCCTTTGAACTCAGGATGCTACAGGCGATCATGCTTCGGTCTGATCGCACGTCTCGGCCGCAGAGTATCCCCTCGCCTCCCGCAACCCATCAGCGCCCGATGAGGCCGCACGCCGCCTCGCTGGCGACGCGAGAGCACACCTGCGCTCGTGTCATCAAGACCTGGAAAAGCTCACTCGCACGACAGGCAGCATTTACTTCATTACCTGCCGCCCTCTCGGTCTTTGTTCTTCCTCGAAGACCCCATTTACCGCGCAGACTTACGCCAGCCTGCGAGGGGGAAAAGGCCCTGATGCTCTAATTGCACCAAAATCGAGGCTACGTAATTCCAACCTGCCCGGACACCCGAATCACCCAGAGGTCCGAGGATGCAGCGGGGGGGAGGAAAGCGCTGACGTAATGTGCGGATGTGCGTCTCTTTTCTTTGCTCTGAGCGGCCATGTGCAACGTTACGAGGACGCCAGCGGCTTTGTTGATATAATCTCACTGTCACGCCACGTCGTCCTGTTTATTTCTATACCGTTGCAGCCATGTTTGCTCCTTGTATACTGCAAATTAGCAGCACACACAGAAAGTCTGTGGTATTTCAGGTGTTTGCATTAGTCTTTGTTTTATTTGAAGTTTCTCGACAGCTGTTTGTGCGACTGACTTCATGTTTGCTGGTTGTGTTGCTGAGGACTCATTGAACTGCAGCTCGATAAAACATCTTGAATATCTGCACCAAATTTCATGGCAACCCGTCGTGTGGATGTTGAGATGTTTCAGATAGACGCTGCCTCCGTCGAGCCACAGCAGCTTGTTCTGTCATCGCTCACACATTTTGCATTTTTACACTTCAAGCCACAGTATAAAGTTTAATTCAGTAATTTGTTCACTTAATTAAACTGCACCCACACACATTAAAGACGATGCTCACTTTCTGTGCAAGTAATATCAAAAAGCACAAGCTTCATTATCTCGTGATAACACAGCATTTAATCAATTATCTTTAGAAATCTTCCCGTGCTTCCTCTTGTGATGTGTGTGTGTTCATTTCCAGTTTCCATCAGCAGGTGTGTCGCTCTGTGGAGATGATGTGGGCTCATTATGTTCAGTGGACGAGCTTCATAACGTCTCATTATTTCTATATAATCTATATAACGGCTTTATGTGAGCAGCTGAAGCAGAGAGACGGTCGACCTCTCATCTTTGGAGACGAGAAAAACTGATTGTCTGCTCCAATGACGAAACTGCAGCGAAGCAAAGTCCACATTTGTCTTTATCGTTTTCTAATAACAAGATAATTTATTTTGTTAATTAGATAATTTATCTTATCACCAGAAAATGAGCTTTGTTATCTCAAAATAACATTAACTCGTGGTCTTGAGATAACAGCATAAACAGTTGTTTTTTAAGCCTCCACACATCAGACCTGTATTATGTGAACAAATAAAAATTAGTCTGAAAATAAGATTTAAAAGCAGAAACAGTGTCAGCTGGCTGAATACACAAACTGTAAGACTGTTTAAAGCCGAGAGCAGCAAACAGGACATTAAGGAGTTAAAAGTTCATGGATGTAATCTGGGAATATATCAGGCAGATTAACTCCTGAGCTGGTGGAGGTTTTAGCGTTTTTATGTGATCGAGTGTTTGTTTGGGTTTTGTGTCTGCAGAGGTGACGTCAGAGTTATTCCTCCTTTTATCAGCCGCTCTCCTTTCTGATAAGCAGCTATTAACTGCAGTCCATCAGCCGCTAACACACAAACACACATTAATAATCAGCGCTGATAAGTGAAACAGGCCGTCCTGATGTAACAGGTTCCAGTCTGTTCGTGGTTCTGGCTTTGCTTTGGTGTGTTTTCTCTGATAACTGGATGCCAGCTGTTGGCTGAACGCGACTGCTGCTCTTCATTCTCTGAATTCTTCAGGGATTGCCGGATGGCAGCAGGGAGGAAAAATGCAGCTCACTGCGTCACTGTTTCCATCCACACGCTTATCCTGCCTTTTACTGTGAGGTCATGTCCTCTGTGATTTCTCAAAACATACATACACAAACATGCGATCTTCTGCAATTTATTATAACATGAACATCTTTTAGACAAACCACTCTTTGGCCCCAAAAATAAAAAAAACAAAGACCAATATGTGATTTAAAGAGAAAGTTGTGTAATTTTTATGTCACTTACAAAATTGGCAGCATACAGACCATAATAAGTGAAATGGTTTTACAGGAAATCCTATTAAAGGGGGAAAAAATAAACTAAAATACTGAGGAAACTGTACAAAGTTTGGTTGGTGGCTGTTTGAGATTTAATCCCAGCTGCCAATCCTGTCAGGCCCACTTTTATAGCATCAATCATGGCTTCACATTTACAGCCACAAATCCTGCAGCACATCACTTTTCACTCTCTACAGCTAATCAGACCCAAGTTTCCACCAAAACCTCCATCCATTAAAGATTTCCTGCTAATAAACAAACACAATGGAAACATGGAAGTGATTTAAAAACTCCATCAACAACTTCAAATCTGACAGATTGACTTTTTCATTGGTGGATTTAACCGATTAAATTTACCCAAATACTGTACTTGAGTGCAAATTAAAGGTACGTCCACTTGAGTATTTCAATTTTCTGCTACTTCCTCCTACTTCACCAGACCTCATATTGAATATTGAACTTTTCTGCATTAATCAGATTAATTACTGTAAAAATTAAGATTTTTACTTATAAAACACATGGAGTTTAAAAAATCTGATGTTTTGTTAGAAACTCATCAGTTTCTAAGTACAGCTGAAACTGTCAGTTCATAAATAAATTAGTAGTTTGATAGAAAATGAATCGGAAAGGAAAGTGAGTGCTGTTGGAAGCCAAATGCATGAAAGTCTGTTGGTTTGTTCAGGCTTGAATTAGACAACTGTGGCCCCTGAAGTAAACACTCTGCTGTGGCAGGAAGAGATGATGGATGTTTTAGAGGTTCAGAGAAAGAAGCTGTACCTCCTGCAGGATCTAATGTTAGAACAAACACTTGTGAGTTTAGAGTTTGACCTGACGCTCCTCCACTTGACTCGCCTTGTGACCTGACCCGCAGATAACCAGGATGTCCTGAAGCCGAGTAGCCACCGACGTTATGTAACACACTTCAGTGGCAGAAGCACTCGAATCTCACGACGATTTAAGGGAAATATAACTTTTAACAATGAACTTCCTGCCTGTCATGGAGCTGTAGACATATTTGAGTGTGTACTTCTACCACTCAAATTCTTGTCTGAAGTATTGATATATTACTGTTAAAACACCCTTTTACAAGCTGGAGTTCAGATTCCTTCTTCAACTGTAGTGAATCATGACTAAAGATGTTTTGTAGAGTAAAAACTAAGCTGTTAGTCGGTCTTCTCTTCCTGCAGGAGAACGTGGAGCTGACTGACGTTTACACGGAGCTGAAGACCGGCATTGTTCTGATTCGCCTCCTCGAGCTCATCTCCAAAAATGAGCTGCCAACGCCCAGCCGCCGCAAACTGAGAGTCCACTGCCTGGAGAACAACAGCATCGCCATCAGCTTCCTCAAAACCAAGGTAATCACCTGCCCGAGGTACAGCATGTCACCTCGAATCAACAGCAACAAGCGAAAAGCACCTCAGCATGAAACACACATTAGATTACGCACATTATTTATTATATATATGTACATAATATATTTCAGCTGGTTTTCAAAGGATGTTCTGCAGACACTTAATATCTGCATGAAGATGAAATTCATTTTACTGCAGCATCTTCACCACCTTTTGATTATCAGCTTATACAGATTCATACCTGCAGACTTTGTTTATTATAAAATGGAGCACAGAGATGTTGGCCCACAATTTCTTCAGGCTGGAAGCAGCTGCAGGTTAAACTCAGCCTCATTTTTCATTTTAATTTCATTCGGTGTTCGATGTAAACTTAATCTTTTGCAGTTAGTCAACAAGAAATAAACACTTTCCTGTTTTATTTGAACAGACACAAATATTTTCACCTTCAGATGTAATTCAGAGTTGTTTATTCTCTGGACTGACTGAGTTTACTTTATTTTGATATCATTTTAAGTGAGAACTGCAGATGCAAACCTGAGAATGAGCAGCTGAAATTGTTGGGTCTTTCATAAATCACGTCTGTATTTGCTACGTTGGGTTTGGCTCCATCTTGTGTTGAAATTTACACATTACGGCTAGTATTGTAACTCGAGATGGAAAAAACTAAATGTAATGTAATATAATCTGTTCACTGAGGAAACGATATGCTTTAATGCTCAAAAGAATGAAAATACACGTTCCAATTATGTTGAATTTTTGAAAAAAATGTAAGTATATCGTACTCAAACCAATCACTGTCTGTCAGATTCGGGTGGATCTGATTGGTCCGGAGAACGTGGTGGACGGGGACCGCACGCTGATCTTGGGTCTGCTGTGGATCATCATCCTCCGGTTCCAGATCGGACCAATCAACCTGGACGAGGTAGAGAATCGAACCCACAACCTGAAACTGCCGGAGACCTTTTTATTTTTAAAACTTATTCTTTCTGTTCACTTTCCACATTTTCTTGTCCTTAATTTCTGTCTCTTCCTCTTTCTTCCTCCTTTCCTTTAATTTCATCTCCTTTCATTGTCTCCTTTCTTTGATTTGTCCTCCTTTTCTTGACTTCTTTATCATCATCTCCTCTTTCTCTTCTTTCTTACTCTCCTCTCTGTTTCCTTCTCCCCACCTGTCATCTTTCTCCTGTATCTCTCTTTCTCCCGTCTGTATCATGTCCTCCTCTCTGCTCCTCCCTGTTCTCCTCCTCCTTCAGGCGGCGGGTGGAGGCAGCGTTGCTCATCGATCGGCGAAGGAGGCTCTGCTGATCTGGTGTCAGATGAAAACGTCGGGTTACGACGGCGTCAACGTGCAGGACTTTTCATCCAGCTGGAGGAACGGACTCGCCTTCAACGCCCTCATCCACGCACACCGGTAACACACACACGCACACCGGTAACACACAAGCACACCGGTAACACACACAAGCACAGACACACTTTTTTCCTACTCTCCATCATGTCCCTCTTTCTCTCTCCATCCCAGGCCCGACCTTTTTGACTATCGCCGTTTCCATGGCGACGACCCCTGCCGTAACCTGGAGCACGCCTTCTCGCTGGCGGAGCGCGAGTTCGGCATCATGCAGCTGCTGGAGGTGGACGACATGGTGGTCGCTCACCCGGACGAGAAGTCCATCATGACCTACGTGTCCCTGTACTACCACTACTTCTCCAAGATGAAGCAGGGACAGACGATCCAGAAGAGACTTGCCAAGGTCTGGACCAGAACCTGGGGAGGGGGGGGCAACACTAACACACATCACTTTTACAGGAGCCAGATTATAATACAGGCCTCACAGAGACAAGGCAAATAAAAACATAGTGGTACTTTATTCAATCTTATGTAATTTCAGAGGTGAATAATAAACTTTTACTCCACTGCATTTATCTGAAAGCTGAAGCTACTAGTGACTTTAAAGATATTGATAATTGCAGCTTTAAGTTGATGAAATTTATGCAACAGAGTTGAGAGTTTATTTAGAAAGTTTTTGTTGATTAATGATTTGTAAGAACTCAACTGGCAGTGACAGAAGTTTCATCGCACGTCTCGCTGAAGTGGCAGAATGAGCATCTCCAGCTTTCATAATATTTCTGAAAACACAATTTTCTAGTTTAGCTGGTGACCCTGAATCAAAGTTGAGAAGAATCATTAAAAATCTTATAATGATTTACAATGAAATTTGACAGATAAAATGGATGCAAGTTGTAAAATGTATTTTTGTTAAATTCATGTTATTAGTTTTAATTTATCACTTATTTACAGCAAAGTTCAGAAATGGAAATGGGAGCTCAACTGTTCATTCTCTCGTTCATTAATAGTGGTCAGCACTTTTCTGCCGCCTGCAGGTCGCTTTGGGAACATCAGCCTGATCAGCACAGATGGTTTATCTTCACACTGTTGAAGTGTTTGCTGACTTTAATCTGTCTTGTTGACTCTGTCACTTGGTGATTTTCTCTAATCCAGCAGGATCCATGAGCTGCCTGTTAGTCATTGAGGATTACTGCTGGATTAGATTCAGGCTGACAGGAAATCACCTGCTCACAGATCAACAACACAAACAGGAAAATGAAATCAGACAGAAAACGCAAAGATAAAAAAAAACCCTCAAACAATAAAACTGATATCACAGATAAGATGTGTTGGAAATAAAAGATGTTATAACATGAATAAAATCCAAAGATCAGGAGGATTATTGTTTCATGTTTAGCTGCTCAGGTGAAGCTTTTTGCTTGTTAACTGTGGGCGGGGCGGCAGATGCTAAGCCAATCAGAGCAGACACGCGCAGGAAGCGTGTGTGTGTGTGTGTGTGTGGGTGGTCATTCAGAGACACCTTTACCTGCAGAGAAATGGGAGAAGAGATATGGGAGATGAAGGGTCTGTCCTGAGCTCAGTCTGAACTAAACTACAGAGGATTTCAGGAGCATTTGAAGTTTTTGTTTGTCAGTGAACTGTGTCGGGTCGGTGAGCAGACAAATTTGTTGTGTTGTTTCTTCGCTGATTTGAGAGAACCGTAAGAGTCCAGTGTGTGTAAAAAAGGCTGAAACCTTT